>JAECUM010033799.1:0-41367 GCA_016617855.1 Megalonaias nervosa
ATTATCTCTAAGAAAATATCTACGTGTACGAATGATAAACTAAACGAGTACATAATGAAATTGCACACAGCAACAGCCGCATACACTAAATTATGCTCGTATATTTCAGCGTATCTCAGTGATGGTAACATATCCGATGAGGAGTTCGTAACGATAATGAAAACCTACGATGAAGCATTCATAATCGCTAGTGATAATAACGGAAAGATGGAGAATTAAATAATAACGATAATAATAATGTCAGAGTCGCAATTACTTCAGCAGATCGTGGCTAATACAACGCCGTCAAAAACTACTATGATATCATTAAGTTCAACCAATCCTGAATTTAGCGTTAATTTTCCGACTGCAATTCCAGCAAAGGAAATAGCATTAACGCAATTACGAGTTTATTATAGTTGGCCTAATATTAGATCAAAACCGTTTGGTGGACAACAACCAAATAATTCACTGGTATTTGCGAATAAAAATAAACCGATGGAACACCTGATTGGCAAGTTGTTGGAATTTCAACGGGCAGTTATCAAATAGAACAGATTAATGATGAGTTCCAACGCAGAATTAAATCTATCACAGGAAAAGAATCTAAAATAGCGATCACTGTTCATGAACCAACATTATCAGCGGCGATTGAAATAAATTCTCATGATTACCTCGTAGATATTTATCAGAGTTCGATTAGATCAGTGTTAGGATGGCCTGAAGTTGCACCTGTTTATAATGAAGTTTCAGAACCAAAAATAGAAGAATTTAAAATGAGTGAAGAAAAATTCATTAAAGATCCAGAATATCGAAAAAAAACAACCATGGAGTAATACAAGATTTGGATTTACAAACGACGACAGATATTACTTTACCGATTTTGACGGTAAAAGGATCCCCAAGTTGAATAAAGCATTATTATTAACACAGACACCAGGACGAAGATTAGTTTATATACTGTTGATGTAGGATTTATTAAACATTTTTTAGATACTCTTAAACCCGAATACGATAAAACGTTTAATGATTTAAGAAATTTACTTATTTCATTATCACAACATTATAATGAATGTGTAAAGCAGCAAATAATCGAGTCAATAAAACATTTAAATGGAATCTTATTCGATTTATACATCGCCAATCGAAGTATTATAAACACTGCGACTAAATTCGATGGAAATCGTTACACAAATCCAGAATCTAAACAAGTATTTCTTGATCATTATAAAATAACAGAAAAAGATTTACGAACATTTGTTATACCAGATTTAAATAACGCTGAGATGAAGAAATCATTAAATGATCTTATTGAAGAATATTATCCGGGAGTAATTGAATCGTGGAGAAAAATAGCCCCACCACCGGTTATACTAAAACACAATAACAATCCCTTTGGTGCTGGACGTCATATATCGCCAGGCATTGTAAACATAACAACAACAATTGCAGTCAATCTGGTATGTGATGTTATTGAAGGTAGCTATCAGGTAGATCTTTCTAAGTCTAGCCATGCTCAGCAAGGGTACATATTATTCAGTTTTAGCCCGTTGGTCCCTCCCGGTTCGTTAATTGTATCAGAGCCAATTAATCCCGTGTACCTACGAGTTCATAATCCGTTATTATCAAGAATACACTTTAAACTTACAGACCAAAATAATAGAATTCTGGACACGAGAAACGAAGTTCTAAATATAAACCTGTATGTGAAATCATAATACGTTTTTATTATAACAAAAAAAATATCCGGATGTCTATAATATTATATTCTTTTTGTTTACATAAAATCCGTGCACAATGAAATCTATTATCTAGAAGACTGTGGCTGCATATTGATTATTCCATATAACGGCTGTGCGTAAAGTTATTTTAAGAACCGCTATATAACTAAATCAATATCCGCTGTTACGGCTTTACGCATAGACTCAGTGTTATAATATATATTTTTTGGAAACTATAAAATCTCATTTTAGACAGAAAAATGATGTTTCAGTCCCTACGACAATCGTTTTCGTTAATTATTTAGTGATCTATCTGTTTTCTGTAAGCCGCTGTTAGTGAAGCAGCAAATATTTTATATATTACTTAAATTTAACTGTATTATTGATAAGAGAACGATGGCCGAAATGGTAGTACGGTTGGACGTAGATCGAAGCTCTACAGACTCTCGCGTGTTCGAGTCTCCAAAAATGCTAAAGATATTATCTTGCATTAGCGACTGATGCTATTTAATCGGGGGGACCAGGAGTATTTCCTCGAAATCCACAACAGACAAAACACACTCTCCTATCATACACCCTTGAGGGGTGTACCTTTTACACTCCCGGGGTTTTGTATGGGGGGAGAGTGTACAAAATCTGTTGGACGTAGACAAGATTCCCTCGTCATCACCATTGGATATATTTCATGTTCATAGAATCATCATTGTATATAACCATTATCATCATTGTATATAACCATATATCATCATTATATATAGCCATCACCTTCATTGTATATAACCATATATCATCATTGTATATAACCATATATCATCATTGTATATAACCATATATCATCATTGTATATAACCATTATCTTCATTGTATATAACCATATAATCACCTTCATTGTATATAACCATTATCTTCATTGTATATAACCATATAATCACCTTCATTGTATATAACCATTATCTTCATTGTATATAACCATATATCACACACAAAACAGCTCCCTGACAAAAAAAAAGTCATGGGAGCTAATATTTTTTTTAATATTAAATATATAAATATATATATAATGAACCAAGAAAATATTAATGATATTATTTCTGCGATTAAAAAACTAAAACATAACGGAATAAAAATATCTGATAATCTTGACCCTCAGAAAATTATGTGCGATTTTGAATTACTGCAACAAAGAAAATTTGATAATAAATATACACTACCTTCAAACTACAGATTTATAAAATTAATTTATCAAGCTATGCTTGAATCACTAGCTATAGTAAACGACAATCAGGTAAAGCTATTTGCACATCTTGCACGTTCGATCGAAAATATTAAATCCGAACTGTCTCACGAGTACGAAAGAAAAAAGATTGTGGATAATCGTGTAATGCAATTAAGAAAGATTATGTTATCTGATTCTGTCAAAAATGATAATGACGCTGAGAGCAGCGACGATGAAAGTGGACCCCTGACAGAGTCAGTGACTGTAATTATGGCTAAACAAAACCCTTGGGAAAATTGACAGAGTCGAACTATTTGTTTTTGTTAGGAATAGAGAGTTAGACATATTCAAATACTATCCGCTGATCATATTTTATTGAATATGCAGATCTAGTAATATTATCAGCTACATGTTTTACTGAAGGTGGTATTATGTCAAAATATTTGGCAGCAGAATTAATTGACTTGAACACAATTTCTTCACCATCTGCATTTACAGATTTAACAGATCTTGCAAATCGTGCGCCGCCAGTGTTTCCAAACTTACAGTTTTCACTTTGCGTGATAATACGTAGATTTCCAAGTGAATTGTCAAGCTTATTGCCGTTGATGTGGTCAACCACATACCCATCTTTGATTATTCCAAAAAGAAACACTCGTAGGTAAATCTATGTGATAAATAATTTTTCTTGCCATTAGCAGTAAATCTAAGATAACCAGTATTGTTAACCCTACCTACTGGTTTTTTTGATCGGCAGTTTCTAATAACACCATCTCGCGATGCTTCATACTTTGTATATACTGGATGTTTTACAGATTCGTGTTTATCACGAAATACTTCTTTTCTTAATTCTCCTATAATATCATTATCGATCATTTCATCATAAGTCTGATTTGTCTGAGTCATTTTATATATATAATATTATTTGTCTAAATCATTGTTTTGAAATCTGACCAGATAATCTTCTACGGTTTGTATAGGAGATTTACCTGATGATGTATTATATTTTTTGTCGTAATATCGTTTTAGTTCTCTGTATTTTTTCCCGCCACATTTTAGACACAATTGAGTTTTTCCTCTTACTCCAACACCGCATTTCACACACGGTATTGGTCCTGTACTTCCATTTTTGATACTTTGTGCATGATTTCCGCAGTATTTGTTCACACACGATTTATTAAAAATAGAAATATATCCAATTTTGAGCCAAGCACATTTGTTTTGTGTTTCAAGCATTATATATATACTAAAACTTTAATTTAAATATTTGTTTTAATTATATGGAGGAATTATCCGTTATTGAACCTTCCCCTGCTAGATTTGATCTTGACAGACTATCAGAATATAAATTTAGTACTTCGATGCAAGATCTGGCATTAACAGATAAGGATGTAACCGAACGTATTCGTGAAGCAAAAAAGGAATTTCGTGACGATGGCGCTGCTCATGTGTGGTCAACATTCAGAGTTGGAAATGTAACTAATATGATGAATGACAAACGAGGAAAAGTAATTATTAATCACCTTGATAATCAAAAATATTTTATTTTAATAAAATTTATTGTAAATACAGAAGAAGATATTTGGATTATTCGTGACAAGGGTGATCCAGTCCGTGTGCAGTCCGGGGGTAATATTGTTCTTTTGAGTAATAAATCTAAGCCCGGAATACTAACCGGTGTTGACAAACCTTACTATATACAAAGTTATCCAGCAACTGCAGTTGTATATGGAATATTTCCGCTGAATGATAAACCTAATATTGCGGATCTCAAACCGATGAAAATATCAAGAATAAACTGTGTAGCTGAATGAGTTACAGAACACTTTACAAACGCGATACGTGGTAATGGTTTAACTGATTTAAGACGTAAAAAAATAAACAAATGGGCAGAGTCTGTTAAAGATACCGGAGCGTCTATCAAAGATGTCGCTGAGCTAGAAAAGAAATTAAAATTCCCAATAACAGTAAAAACGCTGACAGGTGAGATTTTATAGAAATCGAAATATAAATCAAGAGGAGCTCCGATAGATATTATTGATCATAATTCGCACGCATGGACCTCAGCAGTAACAATATTTCCATGAGATAGAACGGTTAAATTTTATGATGGATATATATTTGATTTTATCAAAAATATCAGCAAAAATGACCCTGTATCCGTTTGGTTATTTCAAAGTTCAGAATATGATCATTACGATCAGTTTGTACGGCCTAATGGTGATATTTACCGTACAGAATCTCTTAATGTAGAAATGGAACATCTTGCGCAGCGCCTTTGGCGTGAATATACTTCAGACGATATCAAAGTTAGACAATTATTAAATAATTGTTTTACAGTTCCATCTGTAGCGGCTCATTTCGCTCAGGAAAAAAAATTATGGAAACCAACACGATCGGAATTCCTTGAAGATGTCAAGAAAAGCTGCGTAGAATATGGTCACGGTGGATTATGGAACACCAAATACAACCATAGTGATGTTATCTCGGTTGATATGGTAGCGTGTTATCCTGGGAGTTTTCTTGGATATGGAGTATGTTCTAAATACTTTATGAGATTCGGACATCCTACACATGACATGACCAGGGTTGCGATAAACGGACATTTACCAGATTTTGACTTAACCGGATTTGCTCATGTAGAATTATTCGAATTTGCAGAAAATCTCCATCCGAGTACTTATGCTTGGTTTGGAAGACATTTTTCAGAAAAATATTGGGTTCCAATAGTACTATTGCGATATATGCTTGATGTTGGATTTTTAATATCGTTGAGAGTAACTGAAGCGATTATATCGTATAATTCACAGAAGCAAGTTTGGTTACCAGAACTGAACAGATTTAATATAATGATACCAGGAAAGAATTCCCTGATATTGATGAAGATTATCTCATTAAAATAAATAAATGCAGGAACGAGCATGATGAAAAATTTGCAAAGGATCTCGGTAGAAAAATAATCGGTAAATTTACTCAAGGTGGTTCATACGATTATAAACGGCACTGTACAAGATTGATTATGGATGATGCTGAACTCGATTTTATAATAGCTAATACAACGGAGAAAAATACGTTTATAAACAGATGTAATGCTTATTTGTCAGACGGAACCAAACTAGGTACAATTGTGAGCTATCTTGATGGCGAGTCACCGCAGTTTACTCATTTAAGATCTTCGATGTTAGCTTATGTTTCTATAAATCTATTATCGATGATAAATAAATTTCCTCGTCACGCTGTTAGAGTCGCTACGGATTCGTTCTACATAAATAAAAAATATACAGATTTATTAAAACTCTGTAATGGTGAATGGGGGACATGGAGGATAAAACAAGAAAATATACTTAGTTATTCTGAATCTGCCGATGTTGAAATTGTGGAGACATATTACAAAAATAATAATCAAATATTAAAGTCATCTGCACCATCTGTGTACGATCCTGTATCTAAACATAAAACCGTTTATCTTAATGGGTGTGGTGGTTCAGGTAAAACAACTCGTGTAATTAATTTATTAAATAATACATCAGATATGATTGTTTTAACACCGACGCACAAACTCGCCAGAGAAATAAAGCAACGAGGAGTAAAATCGTGTACTTATCACAGTTTCTTTAGATGGTGTGGAGACACATGGACTCCTGAACGAATGGGTGAGAAATATATACCTAAATATATTATATGGGACGAGATATGCACGGTGTCGTGAGAAACACTAAAAACATTTCTTGATTGGTTGTTACTAAAGAATACTGCTGTGATTCTGTGCGGCGATAATGGTCAACCACCACCCTTTGTTGGAGAGTCTCCACATGAATGGCTGAAGAATAACGTAGATTATTATGAAGAAATAAATGATGACCATAGAGCTATTGATGAACCGCTGAAGGAATTTAAAAAATTAATCAGACTTCTGCCAGACAGAGTACAATGTGAGATAATGCGAGGAGTAATTCCAGAGACTTCTATGAATGAATTTTGGACTTTATGGAATCCCGCTGATTTAATAGTCGCGAGTAGAAGGATAGTTCGTGATGAACTACAGGATAAATTATTTACGTTACATAAAGAAAAGTTTTCAGATCTACCTGTACCATTATGTTATCGCCCCCCAGATACTCGACGACAGAATATTGATGTTGAAATTCCTGGTGGTGGAATACAGAATCTTGTCTTGAATGATATTATTTTAGTCGATATTAATGTCGTTGAGAATGCGCTGAGTATTAATAAATCGCCGTGGACGTTAGGATACGCTATAACGATTCACTCGTCGCAGGGATTAACTATAACTGATACTAAAATCTGGATTGTAGATGATCGGATCGAATGGTCAAATTTAGTCTATCTCGCCGTATCTCGAGTCAGGAGAATATCGCAACTGCGTAGAGTTATTGTAGATTACGTAATAACTGAAGAAATCGCTAACAATATCGATATCAATAAAAAAATTAGTCAGCTATAAAAAGTGTGACAAAAAAAATAAACGTGATTTTGATCTTGATACTGAATTTATTATAAAACTAAAACAACTACAAAATAATCATTGCGCAAGTTGCAACTGTAATATGTCATGGCAGTATTCGAATAATAATCCAAGACAATTTACCGTAGACAGAATTAATAGTGATCTCGGTCATATACGTGATAATGTGATGCTGACCTGTCTTGAGTGTAATCGACGTCGAGGCTCTGGACGTTTACAAAATTGAACGTGGTGGTAATTGCGTATTCTCAGGAATTACTTGTAATTGTTCACGTACAAATCCACGTTGAGGGGCTGTAGAATCTAGTCTGTATATTGGAGGTCTACCAGTGGATCTAACCACCCTAGAAATTTTATGTGTAGTCACGCTCCAGATAGGATCGGTTGCTCTTTTTTTACCACCTTCAAGTTCGCCAGGTTCATATAAATATCTAACTGTAACATTACCTAATACTGGTTGAGAGAAAGATTCACGTCGTATTGGTATATATATATTTTTTGATCGCATTAGAAGGTTTCATGGAAGTTGCACGAGTAATTTCATTATTCAACGCAGCTATCACACCCGGTAATCTTGCAACCCATTCACGAGATCTATCCTTGAAGTCAGTAGATATTTCCTTTGCATATTGATATCCGAATAACCGCTCAGCAAGTGTTCTATTAAATCGTTCAACAATTGCCTGATCACGATGAATTTCAGTATGTCCTCGTCTGATTTAAACGTTGTGCTTGTTCATCAACGATGATACTACTCCAAGAAACTCTTTACCGGGATCAACTTGTAATAACCGTGGCCATCGTAGACCACCACGTTGATAAATGCGTTCAAACGCAGATGCAACTTCAGATGTTGTCTTTGTTGATAATGGCTCCGCTTCTTTATATCTACTCGCAACGTCAACGACAGTTAATGCGTATTTGTACGTGTGTGATTTTCGTCCACGTGTTTTAATGGTATCGTGTGGTAAAAACAAAATATCTGCTTGATGAACTTCATTAGGGACACTAACATCAAAATGCGCGTAATGAATTTTTTAGGTGGACTTAGGAAGATTTGCCATATTGCCTGTCGTGCTAACCATGATGCAGCAACATCACGTGAAACTTTTGCTGCTTCGGCGAGTTTACTAATCGCTGCTTTACCTCTCCAAAATCCTCTCGGGGAATAATAAACAGATTCCATTATGATAGTTATATAATTAATTGCCAGCCCCTAGCACCAGTTTACCTTTCATAGCAGTTTTTACTAGAAAACTAGCTAATTTTTCTCTGAGAGATTTATTGGGTATAGAATTTAACGCGTGAATCAATTTCACATCGGCGAGATGTCGTTGTTGCAAATCCTTACTTTTATACGCGACATCATGAACGTAACACGCTTGATCAATCTTATTTACTGGATACTCTCCTGGTTTTGGCTGATCTTGATCATCAAGTCGGATATCAAGACGAGTTCCAGGACCACAATAATTATATCCGGGTAAATGTTTCTCACCGGGATATTTAGCCCATGGAGTTCCTGGTAATTTTCCTAACGAAGCAGCGATATCACCACCTGTCTTGGTTGGAATAAACTTATATTTCTTGGTTGCCACATTTCACACACTTGCCTGTAAGTGCACGTCTTTATTTCTTGTTGTTATTGTCGTTAATTCAGTAGTATCGGTAGGTGCTCTGCATCGAACACAATATAGAATCATATTATTTATTATATGGATATAATTGACTTTTCTGCGACACGAAAACAAGAACCAGTAAAACACCATCCAGCGCTTCCGAATTCTATCAGAATGATTATAATAGGTCCGTCCGGAAGTGGAAAAACGCAATTACTGCTTAATCTAATAATGAGATGGTTGAAGTGGGATAAATTGTATTTAGTAGCGCCATCTGTAGATGATCAGCGATGTTACTAAGTACTTAAAGATTTTAATGAAAACGCAAAATCGTTACATGAAGACAATGTCATAGACTTTATTACTGATATTGATGAAGCGCCATCCGTAGATGATCTGGATGGATTCATTAATAATTTAGTAGTGTATGATGATGTTATGCTGGACAAACAATCAAATCCAGCTAGAATATTTTCACCAGGTAGACATAAAAACACAGACGTGATTTATGTTACACAGCGTTATACACAAATTCCAAAAGTAATCAGAGATAATTGTAACGTTTTAGTTGTGTTCAACGGAGTTGATAATCATACGCTGCAAAATATTTATTATACTTGGTGTTCAGGCGACATGGACATGAATAAATTTAAAAATTTCTTTTCAAAAGCACAAGCTGCTCCCTTTGGTTTTGTAACAATAAATTTACACGATCCAAGGTCAAGATATCGCAACGGACTTGATATAATTTTTAAATAAAAATCATAGCAGCAGTAGAGCTGAATGACAAAAAATTGAGTAACCCGCGAATAAACGAAATCGCATAAAAATCTAAAAAAAAATACGTCAACAAAAAGTAACGGAAATGAGCTAACCCAAACGATTTATTATCCGTTTTTCAAACTATATGGTAATATTAAAATTAGGAGGTTCGGTTTATGTTATTGACCTTTGTTTTCAGCCTCCTGTATGAACCTTTATTTTTTATAAATAAGGTTTCAGCCAAGTGGTCTGTTCAGCTCTACTGCTGCTGAAATGGTTCCATGCTTGCGCAAGCTAACAAATATTTATCTGCAAGCTTATTTTGATGATGCAAGCTTGCTCACTCCTCGAACCCTCCTCAGCTCCTGTACTAATAAAGTTAGACATGAGTCTTGGGTCAGAAATATTCTGTAGGTGTAGATTGTATCAACCCTTCTAGGAATTTGACCATTTTTCCGGGGATGAGGCTAGGGTATGTGAGTAATTCCAGAGTTATATGTCTTACATGGCTTAGATTCAGTATATGTGATTAGTTACCCAAGTGCCAACACATGTCAGACTGGAATTTCTGTATGATGGCCCTTTCCTTAAACCCAAGACTTTATCCCCTAGGGCATAACATAGAAACTGTTGAGAGCCCTGCCCAGTATCCATACAGTAACACACTTACTGTTAATGAAAACGCAATTGCATCATATGTGGTGCTGACACTGAGCCCATGTTTATTCTTACTTGTAAAGCCAGCATTCACTTTGTTTTCAGGTTGACAATACTTTTGGTCAAGCAGCGAATACATGTACTTGTTCATGGCCAAGCAGAGGTCTGCCTCTTCCAGTAGATATTTGACCTTAACCCCTTAGCTTGTTTTCCCAGGCGACAACCCTTTGATCGAGCCATGAATGTGGTACACTGGCAAGTAACAGTGTGGTTATTTGATCTTGCTGCAAATTTACATGCATTTAATTGCAACCTTTAATAGATTTTACAAACTGAATTATCAAAGTGTTATTTACAGAGCCCAAGCTTCATCTATAAATAAGCATCCAAATATGAGAGTGAGGCCAAGGAAAGGAAGTCCATGATATTTATGATGACTACACCACAATGATTTACTAGACGATGATGTCGGATCTCAGAACTTTAGTAAACAATCAGGATGAATTATCAGGACTTTGCACCAGATGACATTATGTAGTGACATTTATAGGATACTGTGGATTTTTAAAAAAATGTAGACCTAACAATTTTACCTTTAATCAAGTACCCATGGTAACCAATAATTAGGATTGATGGGTACCTGGTAGTTGTTTGCTAAAAAATTGATAGTCTCAGTATTACATTAGCATTTATACCATACCCTGACTATAAGGTACTTCAGTATTTCAGTGCCCCTTAATATAGAACCCCTTAACATAAAGCACATTATCAATACACTCTCAATTATATAGTGCCCCCAAAACAAATCACCTACATGTTACATTATCCCTTACATAGTACTTCCACACTATAAGGGGCCTTAGTGTTAGATTTGCTTTTATATTATACCAATGACTATAATGCTGCTCAGCATTCTTAGTGTTAAATTGTCACTTATATTGTACACACATCATCATAGAAAACCTCAATATTATAGTGTCACTTAGATTGTATCAACATAGAAAACCTCAGTATTACATTGCTACTTATATTGTACACAGATCATCATAGAAAACCTCATTATTGCAATTTTTCTTACATAATACCCCTCACTATATAGGGTCTTGTATGACATTAAGATACATAAATGCCAACTGTTATCCATTTTTATCACCTAATTATGTTTTATGTTTGCCTTTCTATTGATTACATTTTTTTATACAGTAAAATATTGTATTTGTCATTTATCATCTTTTTTTTTTAATCCTGTGCATTATATAAATTGAGAATAAAAGAAGGCTGCTGTGTAAGAATAGAATAAGAATAAGTTCGCTCTTCGCAGACCCACATGTACTTGCCTTATTTTTAATTTGTAGCAGTTTTATGGTGGCACTCTACAGTTTTGTGCTTTGCATAGGATTTGGTTTTTAAAGCAAACATAACTTCCCAGGTTTGCCTCACTGGTTATCCAGGTTATTTAAATAATACCTTCTTTATATTAGGTATTGTTGAATGAACATTCAATTTCCTATACTCTGGTGTATCATTCATGGGTGTAATTCAGGTTGTTAAGTATATCTTGGCCTTATTTCAGATGTGTAGTTACCTGATTACATATGTAAAAACAAGACTACTAGCTCTATTTGATTTTGTTTCACTTCATGGCTTCAAAAGTATATTGGAAAGCAAATGAGCCAATAACCATTATTACTTTATGTTTATTTTGTAATTTTTTTGACTGCATTTTCATAAGCTTTTATACTCTTGCAAAATTTGTTTTCCCTATTTTGATAATTGCTAAATTTAGTGTACTTTGTTATAATTTCAGGATGACATTTCAACGCCATTTGGGCAAACAATTTGATCAAAAATAGTGATTAGATCACGCATGCTTTCCACAATTATAACATTAAAAGAAAATTCAGCCAGATTACATGAAAGTTGAATAGAGGTAAGCCAAATTTTCTCCATTGTGCATGTTGCAAATGCAAACAACATAACATTACACCCATCAATCTGTCAGAAGTACATAATATCTGTGGAGCATTCCCATAAAGACCACATAGATACTATATTTGTACTATCCAGTGTTGCTTGTATTGCTGAAACATTTAAGTTGCAAGCATGTAAATACTTCTTATGTATTTCTTACACTGAACAGTTATTTGTTAGTAGGAAAGTCCATATAGTTCCAGGTGCTGCCTCCCCCATGATAAAACATGAGCTATATTAAAATGGACATTGTATTTTCTCAAAATAGCAACAAATGATATGCTAAATGACAGGAACAAGAAACTTATCACAATTATTCCTGATTTGTCACTAATAAACTTTACAATCTCCAAAGGGTTGCAAAAGATCAGATTTATGGAGGTCAAAGGTTAAAACCTTTTCTAATTTGTATCACTGTAATATGGTATATAGGTAATCTGCATTTTCATCACTTTTCCTTAATTTGATTCCAAATAAACAAAAAGAAACATTCCTTGAAACAAATGGGCAGTTTGTTAAAAGAGCAAATATGGTTTTGAGTGTGAAGAAACTCCTCTTCCATTTATATGTCATATTCCCTTGTCTCCTTGCATATTTATTGAGATGTTCTGCTTGATATTTACTGCTCTTATTTATCTAGCATTAATATACACAGCAAAGGTCAAAATGAAAATATGTGTTTGCAGTTTAAATTTCTGTACTGTATGTAAAGGAATAACTTCTTTTTCAATTTTCTTTTTTACTTTTTCTTCCTCTGTTACACTCAGTTTCACTTCCTTCACTGATTGCCAAAATCGTCAGTCTTAGCAGGGCTTTAAAGTAGTTTGATTGATTGTAATGTACTTGGAAGATATTTTACACTGAAGTACTTGTAAACCTCTATTTTTATACTTCCCACCAGTACACAACATAATTACTAAATCCATATTTTTGTCACCTTAAGTCTTCCTATATAATTTCTTTTAAAGAAAAGAAAATGATAATAAAATAAATGAATTGCCCTTTCTACTGTTTTTACACAAGGTATCAATGTACGCCACATAAAAAGGATTCACTCATAATGACTATTAAATCATACACTTTACCACAATGAATGGTTGGACTGTTGTTGGAGTCTTAGTAAAGGGAGATACTGCAGTTGGTACTGTAGGACAGTGCATGTCTTCATTAATTTAGCTCTACATTTCAGGAATTTGGTGGGACTAAATTGTGCCAGGAAAGTTTATTTCACATATTGTTCTAAAAACAAGTTGAAACTTTTATTTACAGATATTATCAGTGTTTGACCTTTACTATCAAAACCACCAAGTTAGTCCTTATTTTGTGAATACAATAGGATTATGACAGTTCTAGGTGATGAGGTCATTTTTCCATGTTTGGTTTTCAATTTGTAAATTGGCAGAGTGGTCTAAAGCACTCACAGTTACGGATCTTTGCCATCTCACCTCTGTCTGTGTGGGTTCAAGTCTTGGGTTCAGCCAATGTGGGTATGTGAGAAAGCTTGCCAGTAGCTTTTCATGGGTCAGAGGTTCTTTCCAGGGTTTCCCAGGGTTCTTCCTCCACCATTAATACTGGCTGCCATGTATAGCCTATCTTGTGCTGAAAAATGGCATTAAACCCTAGAACAACAACAACACCAACATCAATTAGTAAATGATTCTGGCAGGAGAAAATTGATCTCAGGCCCATGTATCTTAAAAAAGTAACATTTCAAGTAGAAGAATCTTACTGAAGACTTGGAGTTATTACTCAACATTGAAATTACTCATATACTTTTATTCCAGACTTGGAGTTATTACTCAACACTGAAATTACTCATGCACTTTTACTCCAAACTTTGAGTTATTACTCAAGATTGAAATTACTCATCTACTCTTACTCTAAACTTGGACTTATTACTCAACATTGAAATTACTCATGCTCTTATACTCCAGACTTAGAGTTATTAGATGAAATTGAACTACTTAAACTTTTACACCAGACCTGGAGGTATTACTTAAACTTTTAGAGTTATCAAAGTACAAGTAGTCAAAACAAGTGGAATGACAGTGATGAGTATTCAAGTAGAATGGCAGTATTTGAGCATTGTAGTAGAATCACAGTGTTGAATATTAAGGTGGAATGATAGCATTGAGTATTCAAGTGGAATAATAGTGTTTTGTATTCAGGTGTCATAATAGCATTGCATATTCAAGTGGAATGGCAGTTTTGGGTATTCAAGAAAAAATGAGTGTTGAGTATTCAAGCAGAATCACAGTGTTGTGTATTCAAGTGTGCTCAGTGTTGAATACCCAATTTTAATGCTAGTGTTGAGTATTCAAGGAGGATGACAGTGCCGAGTATTAAGGTGAAGTGATAGTGTTGAATATTCAATTACAATGACAGTGTTGGGTTTTCAGGAGAAATGACAATGTTGATTATTCAAGTGGAATGACAGTGTTCAGTATTCAAGTGGAATGACAGTATTGAATATATGAGTGTAAGGACACTTTGAGTATTCAAGTATAAAGACAGTGTTGAGTATTGAAATGGAATGTGTGTTGAGCATTCAAGTTGAATGACAATGTTATTTAAGTGGAATGATGGTGTTGAGTTTTCAAGTGGAGTGACATTGTTGGATATTCAGCAAGAAGAATAATGGTGTTTAGTACATAATTGTAATGACAGTGTTGAGAATTCAGGTGGAATGAAGGTGTTGAGTATTCAGGTGGGATGACAGTGTTGGGTATTCATGTGGAATGACAGTGTTGAGTATTGAAGTGGAATGACAGTGTTGAGTATTTAAGTGGAATGACAGTGTTGAGTATTGAAGTGGAAATTGCAGTATTGAGTATTCAATTGGAATGAAAGTGTTGAGTATTCAAGTGGAATGATGGTGTTGAGTATTTACCAGGTAAGTGGAATGACAGTGTTGAGTATTAAGAATTATCAAAATACAGTACTCCCTCACTACAATGCTTTTCATGTGAGGCACAATATGTGTCCATCTTATATGTGTAGTTATCTTATATTTTGAAATACTTTACACATAAGATTTATAATGAATAATGAAATGTAATCCATGATTATTCATAATGAATTATACACATAATAGTGTTAAATATTGAAATGACATCCATTACCATTCTTGTATTATAAACAGGTCCATTTTATACTGAGTTGTCTTACAGTGAGGGTATACTGTATAGTGTACTGTTAAATCTGTGTATTGTAGTAGTGACTGTGGTAATGGCCACAAGTGACCTGTATAGATAAGTGGATTTATTACAGGGTGAATAAAGGAAACAATCGCTTTTGTGTATATGCTGCACCGAAACCAAGAAACTCTGAAATCTTATCATTTAAGACCTGAATTGATGCAAACCTCACAACTGCATACATGCATTATATACTGTATATACTGGCTTATAATTCTGGTACATTTTAACAAAAATAATTTATTTCCCTAGAAAACACAGTAAAAATATGAAATAGGACTTACGGTTTGTGAATATAGTCCAAAATTAATCCTAGAATTGAAGTATAAGTCCTATCACTAAACAGTTCCAATTGAATCCAGGTTTGAATCTCGATGAAGCTCCAATATGGAAGGTGGTGACGTCAGATGAGCTCGTTGTACTGTTGGCAACAATTCCTTGTTGAACACAATTTGTAATGTTCTGCTTAGAATTCCAGAATAAATTTCCACTGACTATCTTTTGTCCCAGAAATTTTATAAAATAGAAGCACTTGTTTAGTTTTCTAGAGAATGAATGATTAAATTCCAAAAAATAGATGAACTTCAAAACAAGCTGGCATCAACAATCAAGAACACCTGGAGCTCTGAGGTGTAAGAATACGACTAGCTAGATTTCACTAAGACACAAGTATTAAAACCAACTAAAAACGTCATTTCAACACTTGTGATGGGTCACATGATCACTTAATCATCAAACCGCGCAATAAAAAAATGTCATTTGTCACGTATGCTAGAATAGACCTAACTAACAACCAAATTCTCACACTGGAAATACAAAAAAGAAAGGCTTCTTTACAACTCAACTAACACATGGGCCGAAAATGACCTTGGTAATAGCCAATTGTATTCACCCAATGTTTACAAGATCTATGAACCAAAGTGAGTTAAAAGTAATGATAATGTAATACCTTTTACGTTCAAATTAGATTGAGTATTTTTTTAAAATATCAAATTCCGTGAAAATAATCATTTACAATAAAATGTAAGGAAACAAAAATAAAAAACTGAATTTCAAATTAAAACACAAGCAATTTTTACATTTTGTATTATATATATATATATATATATATATATATATATATATATATATATATATATATATATATATATATATATATACATACACCCATCATGTAAAAGCAAGTAGATACCACAAAACAAGACCTATTTACATATCTCATATCATTTTCTTAGTGTGACATGTAACAGTGTCAAGGTAAATTAATGACACAATTTTCATATGCATGATGAAAGATATATCACTTGGCAACATTATCACAAAAATGGTATTAATTTCTGTCATGTCACATTAGTTGTGTTATACATAAAAGAAAAGAAGTTGTGAATACTTTCTTACATCCATATTGAACACAGTTGTCATTACCAGTATATACCTGATACATTTTTATAAAAAGGAATTTGACAAATTTTAGAGTTACATAATGCAAGACAAGATAAATCGGAGCATAGTAAAATAACTCTACATCGCTTTATCTTCCAAGTGATAATGAAAATAATTGGTGTATCTGGTAGTTCCGATACAGCAGATACGAGTGTTACGTCTGTCAGGAACAGTGTTAAAGATGATTTTGCCGGCGGACGTTCAATTGCAGACTATTCCAGCGTGAGTCTTAGGGTGGATGATGAGACCTCTTCAAACCAGGATGATGGTAATCTCAGTGTGGGAGGAGAGTTGGTTTCAGATAGTACAGTTGATGATAATGAGCAGAGTGGTCATGCTGCTGAACAGTCTGGAGCTATGAATCCAGAAGACACTGTGACCAACATTGATAATGGATCTGCAGTACCAGGTCACACCTGGGTTGAGAGCCCCAATAACGTAGTAGTTACTGATCAGTTACGAATAGAGAAGAGTTCCTTGTCTGTTCCAGCACCACGACGTTCTAGTCGAGTGACTAAAGCAACTTCATGGATGACCTCTGGAGACTATGTGATGTCCCAAGCCATTAATGAGGCAGACTGGCTAACAGAAGTCCATATCCTACAGTCATTGCACAAAATGGAGTTTTTAACAGTATGCCTGAAACCATTTCCAAAGCCATAAGTTCCATCATGGTGGATACCCCTAAATTATGAGGACATTATTTACATGTGCGGTGGGAAGTGTGTAGCAGGATCATATATTTTATAATTTTATATGTTCATGTTTTAATTAGGCAGAAGTAGGCATTTTATTATTTTATGTAATTAGTGTTCATTGATGAGTGAAATAAAGTAATCAGTTGCAATTATTGTGTTATTCTCATTTTACACATATTTAGCCAATTAGGCATCCTTGAACCAGGATTACCTGTCCTAGTTTTGTTCACTCTGAGCAATGAAGCTATCCTGATTACCGTTCATGCTGGATTGTTCTTTTGTATGACAAGTGTTAAGTAACTTTCTGATTGGTTAGTTTGCTAGTTGTCTGTATAAACAACATAGCATGAACATTATATTAGTGGTGGTCATTCCATTGGAGCTTCCAAAGGGTGCTAGTCATGTGATTGCAGTAAGAAAAGTGCCGATGATTCTTTTGCTTCAAGGAAAATATGACTTGACCTTTGTCCCTTATGACAAGGTAAATAGATTTATATTACAGTTAATGTAACAGTTTTGTTTATATGTACTCTGTATATTTCCTTGAAATGTATTTTGATGCATTTCAGTAACTTTAATAGGTTATCAACCCGCATATTCTTTTCTGAGCCTATCATTCTGTCCATAGGCTTGTCTGTTCGTCTGTCTGTCGGCTCTCTACTTTTGCTCTACACACTGATTGTTTTGTATTTAGGTTTATTTGGTCCATTATCTCTCTAGCTGGATAATTAATAAATATATGGAATAGTAAGTCATTTGTATTGAATGTACTGTAAACTGAATCAATGTGTACATGCATAACAATAATGCACTGATGACCGTATTGTTATTTACGGTTGTAGTAAATGTATTTTTATTGTATTTGAAGGGTGTAAGAAAGCAGGAGAAATGTATGTATCTCCATTTTCCAACCTCGTGTACAATAAACCCAATTTCTTATAACAAATACTGGAGTTGTATTTTATATTCTATCAGTAGAAGGCAAGTGCTGTAACATATGGCACAGTAATTTCACACCATTTTGATGGTGATACAAATACAGTGTTTATTGATGAATGACTTGAATGGAAAAAGAATTATGATTTATACGTGCGTGTTTAAGATCCAGATATTGGACAAATTAACACAATCTGCGCGAACCTACTTATGTAACAAATGTGAATACAAGTAAATGGCCTTACATAGTACAAGGACAAAGGTTAATGATTCACAGTAATTTCACATGATGAAAAGAATGTTGTGTTTTACTCAAATAGTAAATAAGATGTACTTTAGTCATATAGTAAAATGTAGAAACGATGGGAAGATATCATACAAAATATTCTTACAGTCCCAAAAAGCTGGGTATAACAAACCCCAAAATTAGCCACCAGCTAAAAGATTACATATATGGAGTTACACAAAACACTCCATCACCAGAATACTTGGCTACCAATCACACTGGTCAATCAAGCAGTCAGCATTATAGGTAGCCACCGACCACCATACAATTCCTTGGTCAATGAAGCAATCAGCGCCCACCAATCGGTCAGCAATGCCCAATTACCTGCTACTCACCAGCAATGCACTGTTCAATCAGCTCTACAGCTGCTATGCTCAACTTCTATGGTCATCTCTACAGCTGGTACCGTTTCTTAATAAAATGCAACTTTATTGCTAATATAAATCTCCTGTTAACTCACATACAAGAAGAAAATAGTTTCAGTATACTAAGCAAGCCGGAGTTACATAGAAAATAAACAAAACTAAACTAATAGATCAACTAAAGGAGGAAATAACCAGGGAACACAAAAGTTACAAGTACAAATACCAATGGAGGTACTTACAACAGAAATCCAACAAACATTATTGACATCAATAGCAGCAAAAGAACAACAGCAAACAAGACAAAGGCAGAAGCAGCAACTACAAAGACAACAACAACAAGAAATAGGAAAGGTGTTAGGGAAAAATCAACAGGGAAACAAGGAAATAAACCAGAAACAAGCAAGAATACAAGAAATTAAAAACCAGGAGAAACAAAATCAACCAGTTCTAAAAACATCATAAACAGAGACATTAACAGCAGGAATCCAACGAACAATTTGACAGCAATAGCAATAAAAGAAAACCCACAACGACAAATAAGCCAAAGCCAACAAAAACAACAACAAACACAATTAAAGAAAGGAAATTATGGAATGAAACAAGCCAAGAATATAATCAACAAGCCCAAACACAGAACCCAATATCAGGGATCCAAACAACTAATCCTACAGCAACAACAACAACAGAACAAGAAAGGGAAATAGAGAGAGGCAAAAGGAGAGAGAAGGAGGAAAAAGAAAGAAGAAAAAGAAGACGAAATCAAAATGATGGAAGAGTAACCTCTTGCAATTGCAAACATGAATATATCGAAGAATTTGAATGGAAATAGGGAAAAAAAAATAATAATAATTATATATTTATTTATTTATTAGAAAAAAACACACACACCCCACAAAAAATATACCACAATATACAAACATTAACAGAAACAGAAATCATTGAAATAAATAAAAACATACTATAGTACAATCAATACTTGTAGGGCAAGAGGGTCTCCCTAAAAGGTCTGAAAAGATTAACCAGGGAGAGCACCCTCCCCAAAAAAGTACCCCGTTGACTCTGATCAAATGAAAAGAAATCTAACACCGTGTACTAAGAATGACCGGGCATATACGATAACACGTAATGACGTTATATACTGTAAGCTATACAAATTACATTATCGGCACAACATTACAAAGCAATAAACAGGTTCAGAAGTGAACCTACCTGTGTCAGATAAGAATCATATGGTACTAAACGTTTCTTAGTAAAATGCAACTTTATTGCTAATATAAATCTCCTGTTTAAGTCACATACAATAATAGAAAATATTTTGCATTATACTATGCAAGCCGGAGTTACATAGAAAATATAAAAAAAATAAACGTGGTAATACAATAGTTATAACCTATAATATACATATGAAATTAATAAATAACTCATCTACAGCTGAAGATTTGAAATTCTTTCAGTAGACTGCTCACTGAGAAGACGTTCCGTAAGCTAAAGATTTCGTCCTACCGTGAGGTATTTATACACAGACAATGTAGCTCTATATTGTCTGTGCACTTGATGAATATCGGTTTTTCCCATTGAAAGCACTTCGCACGTGCGACGTAGGATTAAACGAACTCACTGTTTCGAAATATTGTACAATATAAAAAAATCACCCTCGGGTATCGTTGTATACAAAACACTAAACCCGAGTACATGTATTTAATAAATAAAGGGATTTACACAATTCCGTGACAATACCTCCCCCCCCCTTAAAAAAAGTGGCAACATTTTTAGAAAAATCACGGAATGTGAACATAAACAATTATTAAAACATTCAATTTTGTATACTGCTCGAAAATGATCTGCTAATTACACCCTACTTAAAAAAATTAGCACCCACATTTTCTGAACTTCGAATCGCCTCGATTCGTAAACTATATGATTGCATAGATAACGCTCAACGCATCAATCTTGCTTCGGCGACCTTTGCCTTGTTCAAGCATAAATGCGGCTGATGGTCTGTTTGTAAAGTAAACTCCCCTCCGGAAAGATACGTATGGAATTTTCCTATCCCCCATACTAAGACTAGGCACTCCTTTTCAAGTTCGGAGTAGTTTTGCTTCCTACGGGAGCAATTTCCTACTTGCATAAGCAATGGGCAACTTCATCCCCTCTTGCTCCTGTAGCAAAACAGCCCCAAGTCCCGTATCGGACGCATCAGTCTTCAGCATACAAGTTTTGTTCAATTCTGGCTACTTTGAGATTTGTGCACTTATCAGTTTCTGTTTTAAACCGTTAAAAGCTTTTTCCTGGCATACACCCCAGGGAACTTTATTCAGTTGCCCTTTCCTAGTCAAGTCTCTTAATGGGCTGGCAATAGCCGCAAAATTGGGAACAAATTTCCTCTAAAACCCAATAAAACCTAGGAAAGATCTTACTAGTTTCTTGGTTTCTGGTCTAGGTGCCTCTCTGATTGCTCCTATTTTGTCTGGGTGAGGTTTCAACTGGCCTAGTCCACTTACAAGATGACCCAAACATTCCAGGTTAAAATATCCTATACTACTTTTGGTGGGTCTAGCTGTAAGATTAGCAGTGTGGAGTCTATCGAACAGATCCCTTAATACCTTAACATGTTCATCCCAGGTATATGTATAAACGAAGATATCATCTAGAAAACTGTCAACGTTTTCCATACCGCTTAACAATTTGCGCATGAGACGAACGCAGGACGCACCGGCGTTGACTAAACTGAAAGGCATGACTTTAAATGATCAAGACCTTTGGGCGTCGCGAATGCCGTTAGCTTGCGGGCATTAGCAGCGATTGGTACCTGCCAATATCCCCTGGTAAGATCTAACTTGGAAATGTTTTTATGACCTGCCAACTTTGAAAATAAGCTTTCTATGTCTGGCATTGGTTCTGCATCGAACACGGTGATTTTGTTCAGTTGCCGAAAACCAATGCAAAAACGGTGTCCCGTCTTTTTTTTTTTTCGGACTAACACAACGGTGGACGAGTACGGGGAACTGGAAGGTTCGATCACTTTCTGGGTTAACATTTTCCCCACTTCTTCGTTGATTTTCTCCCGCGCATTAAAGGGTATTGGCTCTGGGGTATTCAACTTTATCTCGTGTTGAATCAATCCAGTATGACCTGGTTTGTCCGTAAACACGTCTGGGTATTGGGACAAAACCTCCAAGATCTGCGTACGCTGACCCTCGGATTAATCCGGGCATACATTGTACTGGTCTATACCTTCTTTCCCTACGTCAGTGGGATATTCAAGAGGCATTTCGGTACTAGAGACGAACTGCCATTCGTCACACGACCTATCCGCTATCACCGCTATAGATACTACGTTCAAGGCCCTTTTATCAATTGTTTGATTAGGTCTTTCTACGTAGAGTTTCAGCATATTGGCGTGAAATATCTTGGACTTACCTTCCATGTCAATGATGTAGTCCATTTCACCTTTCACCTGTCTGACTTCGTATGGCCCTTTCCATTGGACTAGCAGCTTGTTTTTATTCGTAGGAGAAGCATCAACACTTGATCGCCTACATCAAACTTCTTATTCAGCGTTGCTCGGTTGTAGTACTTCGCGTAGATTACACGAGTTCGTCTTGCGCCATTCGACATGTACTCTCTAACCTCTCGCGTAAATCTACCAAGTATTGGTAAGTGGTCTTAACTTCTTCGTTCGCGACTTCGTCTGATCACTGTTCGCGTAGAATACGCATAGGACCACGAATTGTCCGACCGTACAATAGTTCAAACCAAGAGAAGCCTGAACTTTCGTGAGGAACCTCACGATATGCTAACGTAATTGCGTTCAGATACCTATCCCAATCCTTAGGTCTTTCCGCACACATCCGTCGCAACATTTGCTTCAACGTCCTGTTGAATTTCTCTACCAACCCATTGCACATAGGGTGGTAGGATGTTGTGCGCAACTGTTTAATAGACAACAACCTACTAATTTCTGCCATGAGATCTGAGGTGAATTGCGCTCCACAATCCGTAAGAACATCTTCGGGCACTCCGACCCTGCTGAACATGTCTACGAGCGCCTCGGCTACACGTTCGGTTTCGATCGATGGCAAAGCTACGGCTTCAGGGTACCTAGTGACGTAATCTACCATCGTTAAGATGTATCGGTTTTTCTGATCTGTATGTGGAAATATAGGTCCTACAATGTCAACGGCCACTGTTTTAAACGTAGTATCTATCAGAGGCATCAGACCTAACGGTACTCTAGTTATCCTTTCCTTAGAGACCGTCTTCTGGCAAAAATCGCACGAGCGACAAAACCGCGCTGCATCGCTATTGACACCAGGCCAATAGAATTCTCGTAATACCCGATCAGTTGTTTACTTCATATCTAAAGGACCCTCCATACTCGACTCGTACGCGACCTTGGGTACATGCGACCTGAATTTCTGGGGAACAACTAGTTGCAAGAACTTTCTATCAAGTGTAGAGTATTCCCTGTACATTAAACCTTTTCGAAGTAAAAATGTATAGGAACCCCTGTTCTTGCACTTCCTCACGGTACCTGATAACACTTTCTCCGCGGTCGCGCCTAAAGACACGTCATGTTCTTGCTCGTTCAAAAATTCTTCGCGGGATATATCATTAATGGCTTCAGGTACTTTTAATATACGCAGGGGTTGGTTATCTTCCTTTATCTATTCTCTGGTTTGCACTGCTTGGATGATCGGGAATCGGAAGTCGGACATGGTTGGGAGTCTAGACCCCGTACATTGCCAATCGTAAGTTCATAGATCGGGTTGGCTATGCACAACACTTCCACGGTTCCGGTCAAGAAAGGTGTTTTGATAACTATCCTTGCGACAGGAATGTGGTTGCTTGGGTGGCCCAGTAGCATGCAAGACGATTTAAACCCAAGCAATTGGTCATCCCGAACGAGGCTTCATTTCAAGACTACACTAATGCACCCTGTGTCTCGTAAAACGGTCACTTCTTGTCCGTTGACAGTGCCATTTGCGATTGGTACCGTTGATTCGGGGAACATACACGTGCCGATCGATTGGATAACATTGCGACCGACCTCTGCATACACCACTGGCTCGTACACTGAATCCAGGTTACTATGCTGGGAAACATCGAGTTTCCCATCTACCGACCGTCTGCCTTCAATGGCCACCACGACTCTCTGGACTGATCCCTTCCGCTTAGGACAATTGGGGGAGATATAACCCCACTTCTTGCAAGTGAAACATTGCTTGTCCTTATGCCTTCCCTAGTTATCCCTACCAGGTTTTTCAGGTTCCCTGGGGTTTTGGTCCTTGACCTGATTCCCAACTTTGCTGTCTCGCGAGATGACATTCTGAAAATCCCCCGAGCTTCAGCGAATAAATCCGCCTGTGTGGCCATATCATATATATTCGTGAAGGACTTTTCCCTCAAGAACAAATATAACTCCTTGACACAAGTTGTCAATAGCTGGTCCCGAAGCAAGAAATCGATATGACCCTCAAACGTCTTAATGACTTTACCACATTCCACCCATCGCTGCAAATAATTGCGCGTCCTACTAACGAACTGGGTGAATTTCTCGCCTCTCTCGGGTTTGCTATACTTAAACATCTTGCGAAACCCTTGCTCAGTTAGCTCATATTTATACAGAAGTGTCTCTTTCAACGCGAGGTAATTTAGCGAATCGGCCTTGGATAAACGAGAACACACGTCTAATACTTTACCCTTTAGCAATGCGCTAAGATGAAGCGACCAATCGTCTATTTTCCATTTTTGCACAGTGGCGTACCTTTCAAACATTTTTAAATAACTATCCATGTTATCGTTGTCGTCTTCAAACGGGGGTAATTTTGGACCTCTCAGTTTAGAATCATGTTCCCCCTCCCTTTTGGTTTGCAATAGCTCAGAATTTCTTTGATACTCCCTCTCCCTATTTCTATCTTCTAGCTCCAAAGCTTCTAACCTCACTTATTTTTCCATTTCTAATTTCCTATCTTCTACTTCTTTTAGCAGTTCTATCTTCTCCCTTTCTGCTTCCCTTTTCCATCCTATCCTTTCTTTTTCGGCCTATTTTTCTAATTCTATCTTCTCACTCTCGGCCTGCTTTTCTAATTCTATCTTCTCTTTTTTAAAAGCCAGTTTTTCTTTCTTTGGCTTCCCTTTCCAGCTCTAGTTTCGCCCTTTCTCTTTCCCTCTCCCTTAACCTCTGATACCTTTCCCTAGCCTGTTCTTCATGAACAAAATTTCTGAGACTTCCCCTCGTAGCCAAACTGTTTCCCCAGTTCCACAAGTTCTTTTATTGATGACATTTAAAAAATCTGATATGACAAACCTAAAGTGCACTACTATGCAAAAATGCGTAATTACTATAATTTCAACAAAATAAACCGTATTTTCCTTCTCAGACGGCAATGAAAACATGAAATGTGTACGAAAAATTTAATAAAGTAATGTTATATGGCTACGTAACCTCACTGTCTTGTCAGGAACATCTGAAACACACAAAAGATCACACAAAACTAATGAAACAATAATTTTAGTGCTCCGTTAAATCCGAGATCCCACTTCTGACACCATTTGCTACAGCACTTGCCTTCTACTCACAGAATAGACAATACAAGTCCAGTATTTGTTATAATAAATTGGGTTTATGGTGCATGAGGTTGTAAATGGAGATGCTCTTCATGTTATGTTGTTTATACAGACAAGCAGCAAACTAACCAATCGGAAAGTTACTTGCCACTTGTCATCATCATCATCATCATCATCATCAGTCCCGTAGTCTTGTAGACCGTTGGGGAACCACACAAGACCGAACAACCAGCTTCCTCCATTCCTCTCGATTTTCCGTCTTTCTCAGTGAGTCGCTCAATGTCAAGCCTGTCAACTCTCGAATGTTGTCTTCCACCTCTTTTTCTGCCTGCCTCTCTTTCTTCTTCCTTGTACAGTGCCTTGCAGGATTGTCTTGGCAAGTCTTGATGATCGTGAGACATGCCCATACCACTGCAGTTTACTTTTTTTTTACTGTGCTCATGAGGTCTTCGTGCGGCCCAATGGCTTGTCTGATCCTTTGCCGTATTTCTTCATTGGTGACACGGTCTTTGTATGAGACGCCGAGGATCTTTCGGAAGCATCTCATCTCTGTGGCTTGTATCCTTTTCTCTAAGTCAGCTGTTATGGTCCATGATTCACAGGCGTAGAGAAATATGGAGATAACCAGTGAGCACATCAGTCTGACCTTTGAACTGAGTGCGATGTTTCTGTCGTTCAAAATGGGTTTCAGTTTTGTCAGCGCTGCCGTTGTCTGTGCAATCCTGAAGAGTACTTCAGGCTTCGATCCTTCCTCTGTTACAATCCCCTCCCCCCCAAATACCTGAAGCTGTGGACTGTTTCTAGCTTCGTACCTTGGACCCTGATGTCAGTACTGATGCCCTTGGTGTTGTTGGTCATCAGTTTGGTCTTCTCTGCACTGATTTACATGCCGTAGGCTGCGGAGGTTTTGTCGAGGCTCTTTATTAAGCTAGCTAGTTCTTGCTCATTTCCTGCTAGTCCATCAATGTCGTCGGCAAAACGTAAGTTTGTGACTGTTCTGCCTCCGATGCTGACTGTCCTGTTATGCTTTTCAAGCGCGTCGGCCATGATACTCTCCAGAGATATGTTGAATAGTGTGGGAGAGAGCAGACAGCCTTGTCTGACTTCGACTGTCGTTCTGAACCAGTCCCCTATGCTGCCGTAGAAGTATACTGCACTGGTGGCCTTGTCATACAGGTGCTCTATTACTGTGATGAGGTTGGCATTGATGTTGTACAGTCTCATTGATGTTGTACAGTCTCATGGTCGCCCACAAAGCTGCATGCCATACCCTGTCATACCACTTGTCATACAATAGAACAACTCAGCATGAACAGCAATCAGGGTAGCTTCATTGCTCAAAGTGAACAAAATGCGGACAGGTAATCCTGGTTCAAGGTTGCCTAATTGGCTAAATATGTGTAAAATGAGAATAACAATAATTGCACCTGATGACTTTACTTCACTCATCAATGAACACTAATTACATAAAATAATAAAATACCTACTTCTGCCTAATTTAAACATGAATATATAAAATATGATCCTGCTTTAATAATAAATAAATTTCATTTATATCACATTTATTAATTTAAATTTATTTTTCTAGAATTTCATTTTTGATTCACCAATTGATCTGGAAGCACAAATAGCCTAATGACAAAACAGAACAGTTTAAATTTTCTATGGAAAGTTTCATCAATATTGTATAAAGTAACAGTATCATCCCTACATGCACTGTGATGCTGGGAGTTTTAAATTAAACACAATACAATGTCCGCATATAATGAATATAGTAATACGATATGGATAATGCAGATAGTGATTGTTTTTATCTTTCATATTAAAAAGTAGTTCTCATGTATTCAGTCCAAGCAGAAATAAAGGTTGAAAGAATACAATCATGCTTTGGGAACCTGACAGAAATATGCACAGTCCACAATAACAAAATATAATTTTTACCATATAGACCTGTCACGTTTAAATTAATATTGAATATGAAGATGGGGGAGAATAATATTTCATACATGTATAGAAAAAAGTTATTTTGTACTGAAGATAATTAAACAAACATTACCATTTCATTCGGACAGGGTGACCACCATTTGCAGCTGCCAAATTCTGTCAAATATCTATCTATCTATCTATCTATCTATCTATCCATCCATCCATCCATCCATCTATCGATCTATCTATCTATCTATCCATCCATCCATCCATCCATCCATCCATCCATCTATCTATCCATCGATCCATCTATCTATCTATCTATCTGTGGTTGTATGTGTGCTTATTTGCTTCTAATATATGTAAAAAAAGAAATAAATGTGATATCAAATGTACCCTAATATTTTTTTTCAGATTGTCAGTGTCATTTTACATTAAATAATTGATGGGATGGAAGGGGGCATTGACTCTTCTCCCAGTGACGACCATCCTTCTACAGACTGTAGCATGACAAATTGTGGTTTGTTATTAATGTACACGCATTGCTTCCTTACACCAATAACGATTATTGTTCAGGGAGCCATTTATGTCAATATCATTACATGTGAGGTAACCACGTACTGTGGCACATGACACGATATATATATATATATATATATATATATATATATATATATATATGTGTGTGTGTGTGTGTGTGTGTGTGTGTGTGTGTGTAAAGATATGTACATGTTTCTTATCTCTAAATATCTTAAGCTGATATGATAGCATTGGTGAACATAATACATTATTCCATTATTTATATAGTTTAATAATAACATTCATATTATAATAGTAATGCAACAAGGATATTTTATTTTACACGCTATGTTGGAATGTTGCTGAACATTGCTTATTATTTTTAAACATTTGGAATGTTTTTCGCAAACTGATGATCTTTCTAGACATTTTTGTTTAATTCATCTACTGTTCATAATATATATGTACGTTTATTGTTATTAAATAAATACATTTATTCAATAATGTGTTGCAGAAATTGCTGTATGTCCAGAGTTTGATAAATAAGTCTTGAAAATCAAGTTAAATATCTTATCAACATTTTTTGATTTGATATTTTTTAATTTATGTTACCGCCTATCTATCTATCTATCTGTCATCACGCAGTTATCATGTATGTTCATAATAAAATTGAAGGTGCTGATCAAGATGATATTGTTTCCTTCAGATGTTCTTACTTGAATAAATCATTTATCTGCAGTGACAGATTATTATTTAGGCTCGAGTTATTTTATTTGCCTTGAGGCATTTAGCAAATATTTGTACAGTGTGTCTAGTACAAAAAGTCTCTGTCTAGACAAGATATCGAGGTCCTTAGTCAACACAACACTTTGTTAGATTATTATTTTTGTCGACAAGATAGTCATACTCAGTACAAGACTATGGAGAAATTACCCACTGAATGGCAACAGCTTTAGAAATGAATTCATTTGCTATCATTATTCAAAATAGTACTCTAATGTCTCTAAGTCCTGAGTATTATGCAGAAGCTGTACTTCACCCCACCCTTACGTTTTGATTTTTTTACAAGCAGCATTCAGCAAATAGAAGTAAATGCATAACACTTTTTCATCTCGTGTGCAATAGAAAATGCATCCATGCGTTTCAGTGCGGCTTAACTAAAATGATAATAAATCGTCAGTGTTTGTAAATACTCCACACTGAATAGAAACAGTTTTGAGGAACGAACGTTTGATTAATTAATTCCCTTGCTGTAAAGGCTCTAATTCGCGTCACAACTCGGGCTCTAAAGACACTGACTGACAAATACACCTTGAAAACAGTCCTTAAACTATCCTTCCTATGTGTATAATTATTTGAGCTACATTAGGCTAATTATTGGAAAGTTTATACTTATATACAGTTTATTTAAACACGTGTACTCTTTGTTCACGGCAACATGGGGCCCGGGGGAGGGGTGGGCAAGACTAGGAGGTCGTGCGTCACCTACCTCTTTTGTCCCCACCTTAATCCGACACTGCGTAGGCGACAACGTTTGCACATTTTCATCCGACGACTAACACATACAAGATGTATTCCTTGTTATCACTTTTTCCACACAATTCGACCATTGATACCACCAAATATATATAGAAAACGTCTTTTCAAATGCCAGAAGTCCTGCATCTATTAGGTTAAATAGATTAAATGAATGGATATCATTCAACGGAGGAATAAAATGTAGTTTATACATACTTTAATAAGTGATATCTGTATGTATAAGAGAGAGAGAGAGAGAGAGAGAGAGAGAGAGAGAGAGAGAGAGAGATTTCATGGAGTAATCACCACTTTTGTACTTGGATAAAAATATAAGTAAACTTAAGTCGCATATAATGACGTCTTGTTTTATTTGTGCTCTTTTTTTCTCGAGGAATATACTCATTTTCTTTCATGTAGTAGTTTCTCATGTTTATTTGGAAGAAATCAGGTAACACTCTTCGTTGCAAACCGACAAAATTATTTGTATCTATTCAGAAAGTAACGGTAGATATATTCTTTGATCGCAGATAGGTAAATAGCGGTATACATTTTTTATTGATATTTACTAAACGACGTTTTTATTTACTGAGAGAGAGAGAGAGAGAGAGAGAGAGAGAGAGATTGACAGACAGATAGTTTCCACAAATTTTCAGTATAAATTAGGTGCGTACACGTTTGGATTACTGATATTCAGTACATTTGTATGTTGATACTGTACTTTGTTAACCACATAAAAGTATGCTTATAACCTGTCTTTGAAAAACAATGCAGATAATAATAATAATAATAATAATAATAATAATATAAAGAACAATAATTATAATAAAGATAACGATTACGACGACGATCATAGTGGCAGTAGATTCGTGCAATATTACGGTTTAAAGATACATGCTATTTAATAACCCATTCGCATGAATAAGTTTGCACACTAATGTAATTTTAGTCACGTGAGCGGAATTACACATCTGTCTAAATTTCCATGGTGTGTAAATTTATTCAAGTAAACGGATGCAATGCTTCAGCGGAATTACACACCTATTCAAATTTACATGAGGTGTAAATTTAGTCTCGTCAAAGGATCTAAACACCTATCTAAATGTCCATGTCATATAAATTTGGTCATGCCAACGGACTAACACATCAGTCTAAATTTGCATGGCAAGTAAATTTAGTCACGACAACGGATTGACACACCTAAGATAGCATGTTAGGTAAACTTGCACCAACTGCCGAAGAAGTGCCAAAGCAAACTGGCACGAGTGAAAATTTGAACCGTAAGCAAATTTCAGCATGTAAAGAATTTACATACAAAACACGCATTTGTATGTTTTGATATGTCGTACTCATATTATTTACAGACGGCGCAAATGTACGCATGTGTCAGTTCGGTTTTGAGTTAACTCTTAAGCTTGTGCAAATGAACACATTGATGTACGTAAGTGCATAAATATGTGAACATGACGAAACTGACATAAGTATGCAAGTAAACATATATATGAAGATGTACAAGCGTATGTTTACTGCTACGTGTGATGGGGGAAATAATTGACTAAATCTTTCCCTTTGTCGTACTATCAATTTCCTCTTTTTATTTTACACTAACTAAAGTTTCTAATTTGTTTCACACAATGTTTGCGTTTCTGTCATTGAAGCCAGAAAACGATAAAAATTAATTGTCTGCATACAGTGGCAACGACGTAAAGGAAAATAAATCAACAGCGAATAATATGGGGACAACAAAAAATTGCAGAATCAGTCAGCCTGTATTTATCTCCCAGTCGGTCTTCACAAACTTCTGCAGTGATGATGCGAACTGTTGTCGAGTACGAAAGAAAATTGCTTTGACAACGAAGAGGACAATGAAAATGCCAGTGAAGAAAAAGAAGGGAAGAACCAAAAATAATTAATAATTAAAACCTGACCTAGCTATCAATAGTGCATATGTCATTAACCACTACTTCCTCCACATGTCAATGCACAGGAGGAGAAGAAGCTATACTGCTACTACTACTACTATTACTAATAATAATAATAACAATAATAGTAATAGTGATAACTAGATGAAAATCGATTTTACACCGTAACAAAATGATACTTCGATGTTTGCGATCATAATTCTCCACGACCTCTCTACACATCAACAACACCTGTCTCCTCTCCACGCCTTACCCTTGGACAGTTACTCAGCTGCCAGAACACCACATTCATGGCCCATATCATATTCCTTTTGTTATGCCTCCACTTACAGGGTTTAAACAACCGAAGTCTCATTTAGACTTCTTACCCTGAAATTTATCCTTAAACTGCCCTTTATGTTTTAATTCATTTTTATTGACATACAATACAATACAATAAAGTACAATACAATACAATACAATATAATAACATACAATACAGTACAATTGAATACATAAGCGCATGTATGTATACTTCTTTGTTTAACCTATTATGTGTTTTTGAGACAAAATAAGGCCATGCCCACTGTGCCAAATTACAAGTAGTACGGTCAAATTTTGACTTGAATATTTATTTATTTTACTTCCATTTCTTCTCAAACGTCAGACTTGTAATCGAAGTGTAGCCAGTTCGATAACCGCCCCGGCTATCTAAGGTCGATTGCCTCGGTGTGTACTTGTGAAATGCAGTTAGCTCCCATTTTCTTAGCGTGAAATCCAACTGTAGCCGGTTCGATACCCGTCCCGGTTAGCTGTCTCCGTGTGTCATGCGGAAACCTAGCTCCTATTTCATCTGCTTGAAATCCAAGTGTAGCGGGTTCGATATCAGCCCCAGGGTCGGCTGCTTCGGCCTGTCACAAACTCTCTGGTTGATTGTAATTAATTAAGTACGGAAAGTGCCGTTAAAAACAAATTATCCAAACTACCCTTATTGGCTCAAACGCTGACCTATTTTGGTCTTCCTTTAGTGGAGACCACCTACCTTGGCTGGGAGACCACTTTACCCTCTTGCATGCTGCAACCGGTGAAATAACCCGTGACAACAGTTGTGCGAAGCAAGTTTGCTGCCACCGCAAAATCCATGTTATCTTTACATCAAAAGCTATTTTGTTATACGAACGATACATATGTATTCCACTCACAAAACAATATTGTTTTCTACCATTATTCAAGCAGATTTACTTTTGTAATTATCTATAAAGAAGCAATTAAACACGTACATTTTGTACACGGGTATAGAATCTATTCTATGATATTAAGAGTGCATACAGATTGCCAAATATCTATACATAGATGATGTCAAGATTCTAATAATACAAACGTTTTACAAGTTTGGATTTATTTCCCACTGGATGGGTCGGTCATGTGGGTTCTTTTATTATTTGAGGTATAATATCACGTAGTGAGTTCGAGAAAATTGCGCTTTAAGATTATGTGCCTATATAAGTGGGTAAAGCTGAAGAATAATTTCATTCTTATTTCCTATGTTCTTCTTTAACATGGGCCTACAGATGTATTTAATGTCTGTTTAGATTTTATTTCAGATGAAACATTGGTTAATATTATTCAGTGGAATTAAAAAGTACTCATTGGACTAAAATAGCATTCTGGGACTTCTTGTTATATTTGAAATGAGCTCTGGATGAAAACATTTTGATTCATCAGGACTGTCGGCAGACCAATACATTCGCATATCTGAAATTTATTTGGAACATTCAATTTGTTTGGACTTGAATATAACTTTTCAAGGACTATTTTTGATTAAATTCACAATACTTTAAATTCTTGTTAAATTTAATTGTATGGCGTTGATAATCAAAGCATGTGTTAAGTTTACAAAACTTTTTGGTTTTCCTTCTTCCTGTTTCTTAATGGCCACAGAGTTTTTAACACCAAAGATGTTTACTTTTCTGTTATCTTCCTCCCACCTTCTCTCTGTCTTCATCTACTAATTTATGTATCGAAGGATTTTGTATATATGCCAGTAATTAATTTGTGTTATACACCCATATCTTACTTACAGTCCGTTTATTTTCTATTTCGTTCTATATGTGTTTGAATTTAGTTAAAATGTTTTAGTTTAGATGGTATCAAAGTTAATACTTTGTATTTTGATGTTGTGATAGTTGAACAATTTTCCTGAAAACACGTCGTTTGCTCGATTTTCGCTGGTTTACATTGACTTTGTTGTCGTGTGAGTTTATTAGATGTTGATTTTGACAAGCATTTTCGTTATATGGAGTCTCTATTATCCACTGTCGGGGAAGGAAATACAGCAGTCATATTTGTGTAAGGGAGTTCTCTTTGTTATCCACATTATAAGTTACTATCGACATCACGATTGCTCGGATGTGTCAATACATTTGCGTCGTACTTCTGCGCTCCTGTTCTTTTGTTGTTGGTTTTGTTTTTTTTTAGGAGGATGGGGGGTCTGGTCCTCCTTATTCACCATCTACTTCTACTGATGAAGGGACAGGATAAATAATAATAATAATAAAATAATAATAGTAATAACAAGAAGAAGAAACAGAAGAAGAGTATAATTAGAGGAAAATCGATCGCTAATGTAGCAAAATATCCATTTTTAAAAACAAAAATAATGTGGCACAATGATATAATCCAGAATGTCCTTGAAGGAATTCAGAATAATAAAAAAAAATAGTTGTTTAGTTCAAAATGTCAAGGAGCACTTTCCAGAGCTTCCGCTAGGGTTGCGCCCCTACTGGTACCGTGTACCAGCAAGTACGGGAAAAGTTGGTACAAGACCAAATTTTACCGGTACATATGCTAATCAATCAATCTCATGCATGCATTGTTTATCACTTGCATTGAGTGGAGAGAATTATGATGTAAACAATACATTAGAGCATGAAAATTACATGAATGTTATCTGACCTTCCCATGAACTATTTTTGAAGTGGAAAACGTCACAAGTCAATAACATGACACTATAGCTTGTTCCACAAAGCATTTCGAAGTATATCCTATTTGTAACTCAGTAAATTATCAGGTCAAGAACATTAAATTTAGCCAATGGTACCTAATTCATTTCACGTGAAATATTTAAAACGAATGAGGTAATTTTAGCTACATTTAATGACGCTGACCTGGACATTTACCGAGTTATAAACATGATAAAATTCGCGATGCTGTGTGGAACAAATTATAGTGTAAGCGCATTCCAGTATCTTCACCGTCACTCACCAAACACACAATTAACATATTATGTGTGTGTGTGTGTGTGTGTGTGTGTGTGTGTGTGTGTGTGTGTGAGAGAGAGAGAGAGAGAGAGAGAGAGAGAGAGAGAGAGAGAGCAATTTTGGGCTTTTGCGTAGCATTACCAGTTTTTTCAGTCGCATCGCTACGATGTATGCAGTGTGGCAGTTTATAGTGGCGTCTACCATTGCTGCATCATGCCGCAGACATCTAACATCATGTCCCAACCAGTCACATTATCCTGACCCAGGCCGACCAGTCCTAACACTAATCTCTTAATGCTGTACCTACTGTATCCGAGACGGACGCTCTAAACACTTAGGCCACCGAAGCGGTCCAAGTTTTCACTTACAATGTAAATAGTTAAAGTATAAAATATTTGAGTATTCAAGAGGAATTATTTCACGGTGTTGAGTATTCGGGTGGAATCGTAGTTTTAAGTATTCAAGAGGAATGACATTGTATTCAAGTGGATTGACTTGTGAGTATTCAAGTGGGACTATTGCACAGTGTTGATTATTGAAGTGGAATGACGGTGTTGAGTATTCAAGTGAAAAGACATTGCTCAGTATTCAAATGGAATGGCTGTTAATTATTCATGTGGAAGTATTGCTGACTTGTGTATTCAAGTGGAATGACAGTGTTGAGTATTCAAGTGGAACCACAATGGTAAATTTTCAAGTGGAATGGCAGTGTTGCGTACTCGAGTGGACTTATTCTAATGTTGAGTATTCAAGTAGAGTTTTTATTTCACTGTTGAGTATTCAAGCAGAATAACAGATGAGTATTCAAGTGGAATGCCCTTCCTGAGTATTCAAAAGGAATAACAATGTTAAGTATTCAAGTGTTAAGTATTTAGATAGAATGACAGTGTTGATTATTCAAGTGGTATGTGTGTGATTTGGATTTTTAATGTAGCTTGATCAATTTTTCAGTCATATCGCTACGATGTCTACAGTGTGACAGTTGATAGTGATGTGTAGCACTGGAGCATCATGACTCAGACGCGTAGCATCACCCAGGCACATTATCCTGACGGTCCTAACACTAACCTCTTAATGCTGAGCGTCTAGCGAGGCAGCTACTAGTACCACCTTTATAAGGCTTTGGTATGTCTCGGTAGGGGTTCGAACCCGCAACCTCCCGCATCCTAGACAGATGTTCTTAACTACTTAGGCCACATTATTCAATTGTAATGACAGTGTTGAGTATTCAAGTGGAATTATTCCATAGTGTTGAATATTCAGAAAATTATAAAAATACAGTACTCCATTACTATAATGCTCTTCATCGAAGACACAAAAATGGTCACCTTATAGCTGATATGGCCTTATATTTTAAGGTATTTTATTCATATTATTGCTGTTAAATAAAGAAATGGGATCCATGTTTTATACATATAATGTTATTAAGTGCTGAAGTTATATCCATGATTTTTCATAATATTCTATACATCAGATTGCTTTTTAATAATGAAATGAGATCCATGATTATACATAATATAATGCTGGACAGAGGGAACAAACTAATGAGAAATGTCGTACAAAACCTCAGTGTTCTACTTATAATCTACCTTAATCACCAATATTCCGGTATGAAAACAATGTTTATACCGACTAGGTTTTATTCTGCCCAATTAAATATGTACTCGCCAACAAACCCATCCGTCTATATACCCACTTATGCATTTATTCATCAATCTATGCATCTCTCCTTTCATCTATCCATCCTTTACAAAGGCTGTCGGAGATTATACGACCGGAGTAGGTCTGGCAGTAAGTAATGGTGTTGTATTGTAGTGTAAAAATAAAAGTAAAACAAACAAAACAAAACAAAACAAAAACCAAATATGCAACAAAACAATCTTCAATACACGATCAACTCTTGAAGAAAATTGCGTCCCGACCACAATAAAATGACAATTGAGACCAATCACTGGCACCACAGTGTTCATAGCACTTGCACAGAACGAATAAATTTGACCTGAATGAAAAGTAACGTATCTCCTTGATGTTAATAATACAGACCTCAGTACGTTTTGTTTAGGAAAGTTTAAAATCCATATGAAGATGTAATTGGATAATATACATGGCAAGCGAGAATAGCGATATTGAAGGCGCTCGAAGAAAATAACCCAAGCATTCCTCTCACAAGAGCATATTTTTTGAAGGAACGATTCGGGTCAGTGTTTCCGCTAGGGTTGCGCTACTACCGGTACCTCGTGCCGGTAAAGGATAGAAATAGTACAAGACCAAATTTTAGCGGTACAAATGATAATCAGGCAGTCTCATCATTGTATTGTTTATTACGGAGCCCCAGAGAGGACACGAGGTAAAAATATTATTTCGTTCCCTCAAATTAATATTTCGTTCCCTCAAAATAATAATTCGTTCTCTCAAATTAATATTTCATTCCCTCAAATTGCTAATTCGTTCTCACAAGTTATTATTTTGTTTCCTCAAGTTATTATTCGTTCCCTCAAATTAACAATTTGTTCCCTCAAGTTAGCATTTCGTTCCCTCAAACTAATAATTCGTTCCCTCAGATTAATATTTCGTTGCCGCAAGTTACTAGTTTCTTCCCTCAATATAATAATTCGTTCCCTCAAATTAACATTTCGTTCGCACAAGTTATTATTTTGTTCCCTCAAGTTATTATTCGTTCCCTCAAATTAATAATTTATTCCCTCAAGTTAGCATTTCGTTCCCTCAAAATAATAATTTGTTCCCTCAAATTAACATTTCGTTCCCTCAAATTAGTAATTCGTTCGCACAAGTTATTATTTTGTTCCCTCAAGTTATTATTCGTTCCCTCAAAATAATAATTTGTTCCCTCAAGTTAGCATTTCGTTCCCTCAAATTATTATTTCGTTCCGTCAAATTAATATTTCGTTCTCTCAAAATAATAATTTGATCCTTCAAGTTAACATTTCGTTCCCCCAAAATAATAATTCGTTCCCTCAAATTAATATTTCGTTCCCTCAAAATAATAATGTCATCCCTCAAGTTAACATTTCGTTCCCTCAAGATAATAATTCGTTCCCTCAAATTAACATTTCGTTCCCTCAGATTGGTAATTCGTTCGCACAAGTTATTATTTTGTTCCCTCAAGTTATTATTCGTTCCCTCAAAATAATAATTTGTTCCCTCAAGTTAGCAATTCGTTCCCTCAAATTAATATTTCGTTCCGTCAAATTAATATTTCGTTCCCTCAAAATAATAATTTGATCCCTCAAGTTAACATTTCGTTCCCTCAGAATAATAACTCTTTCCCTTAAATTAATATTTCGTTCCCTCAAAATAATAATGTGATCCCTCAAGTTAACATTTCGTTCCCTCAAATTGCTAATTCGTTCGCACAAGTTATTACTTTGTTCCCTCAAGTTATTATTCGTTCCCTCAAAATAATAATGTTCCCACAAGTTTGCATTTCGTTCCCTCAAATTAATATTTATTTCCCTCAGATTAATATTTCGTTCCCTCAAAATAATAATTTGTTCCCTCAAGTTAGCATTTCGTTCCCTCAAAATAATAATTCCTTCCCTCAAATTAATATTTCGTTCCGTCAAATTAAGATTTCGTTCCCTCAAAATAATAATTTGTTCCCTCAAGTTAGCATTTCGTTCCCTCAAATTAACATTTCGTTACCTCAAAATGATTATTCGTTCCCTCAAATTATTATTTCGTTCCCTCAAGTTATTAACTTGTTCCCTCAAATTAATATTCTATAAATAGAAACACTGAATTCGTCTGCAGCGCAAAGGAGAGACGCTTGTCAGCGAGGTTTGTTCAGACGTGGACATCAGGTTACTATTTAGTTTAGATGATGAATGCCATTTTTTTGCGAGATATGTAATTATAGTGTGATATTTTGTGATAAAGGTTCTTCAATGGTTCCTTCACTTTTGCTTGTCAGACATCTGGCCATGTAATGATGTATAGTCCAACGCTGTATTATCGCGGCAAACGTTATTTTCCGAATAGTTTTGGACACACGCCGTCTAGCGGTTGTTTACAGATGTAAATCTGTAGCAGTAATGATTCAAATATCTTACAGCACAATTTCGTCTAAAATGTCAACATTTTTGATAACTTTACGATGAAAAAGAATGAATATCACGTTTTTGTAAAGTTCATGCAATTACGTATCATCATATAAAAAAATCCAGTCGAACATGCTATACCTGCATTGGCTTTGGTTACGAAATATATTAAGTGTATCGTCTGATGTTTGATAATTATAGGTCATATACTGAGGGTGACATACATGTTCTTACAAGGTCAAGGTTGCATTTTCATTTCATAGTAGCCAATATGGACCAACATTCACAAAATGTTGCTTATGATCATATTTCTCGTACGTACATAAGAATATAATAACAGTTAAACTTTCTTTAAATCTGTAATATTTTAATATTAATAATAATAATAATATTAATAATAGTTGTTATATAGTTACATTTCTTTGCCCATTTTGCATTTAAAATTCATATAAAGATAAATAATTGTTGCATTTAATTTGTGGATTCCGCATGGATTTACACTTGAATTACATTTGTGTGTTGGATTTTATCATTGGATCCTTTCCTTTATTGTGGAAATACTAAACCAATACAAGCGTGGACATTTCTTCTCATAGGTAAGTCGTATTTTATTTTTATTGTAATACTTGTGTATTACGTTTGTCAATCGAAGCGCGTAAATGTAAATAAACTGCCTGTGGTAGCTGACCCAGATTAACGTAACATGGGGGAACAACTCTGTTATAGTGGTATTTGCCTAACTTAGGTATGGTAGCACGCACGTATTATAATAAACATAAATTGCAACTTATCAATGAGAAGGAATGTCCCTGTTTGTACTGGCAGAATATTTCAACAATAAACGAAAGGATCCAATGATCAAATGGAACACACACATGTAATTAAAGTGGAAATCTATGAATAACAACATTACAAATTAAAAACAATTATTAAACTTTATATGAATTTTAAATGCAATGTGGCGAAGCAAATATAAATATATAAAAAATTCATATTGATATTATTATTATTGTTATTATTGAAATATTACTGATTTCTAGAAAGTTTAACTGTTGTTTTCTTATTTATGTATGAGAAGTATGATCATAAGCAGCATGTTGTCAGTTGTAATCTATATTGGCTACCATGACATGAAATTGCAACCTTAACCTTGTAAGGACGTTTTAGTGTCTGCATTGTGACAGTTTATAGTAATGTCTAGCACTGGGGCATCATGCTGCAGACATGTAGCATGATGTCCCATATAGTCACATTATCCTGCCACCAGGCCAATCAGTCCTAACACTAACTTCTTACCGCTGAGCGCCTAGCGAGGCAGCTATTAGTAGCATTTTTATAAGTCTTTGGTATGACTTGGTCAGGGTTCAAAACCACAACCTCCCGCGTCCAAGACAGACGCTCTAAACACTAGACCACCTGAGCAGTCTGTAAGGACATGTATGTCACCATCAGTAAATGACCTATAATCATCAAACATCAGACGATATACTGAATATATTTCGTAATCAAAGCCAATGCAGGTATAGCAAGTTAAACTGGAGTTTTGTATATGATGAACAATGGAATTGCATGCACTTTACAAAAAAAGTGATCATTCTTTTTCAATGTGAACTTATAAATAAGATATTTGCATCTTTACTGTCTACAGGTTTACAGCTGTAAACAACCGCTAGACGGCATGTGTCCAAAACTGATTGGAAAATCCTGTTTGCTGCGATAATATAGAGCCCACGATAATACAGTGTTGGAATATAAACAGAAATCAAAAATACAAATGTGAAGTCTTCTGTAAATATGCCTACAGCATTGTGTCTGAACTTGATGATACGTCCAGAAGACAAAGCATAAATCTATGTAGGTCTGCAGATATTGAACTTCCTACAGAATTTAAAATTTGAAACTAATGACAAATTCAAATTTTGTAATATATAATAGATAAAGTGCACAGAAGAGAACCATACATATGTGAATTATGTAGTCTGTTGATTTGCAGAATGAAATTGTGTCCTTTTTGGAAGGATTATGTGAGAATCAATATATATTGTAAACCAATGATACAAAATAGGGAATGTTTGATGAAATATTTGCTCTGGGTGACTACCTTTTGAGGAAATGATAATGTAAGTCAAATATACCACTTGACAAATTTATTTATTATATATATATATATATATATATATATATATATATATATATATATATATAATAGCATAAAGCATTAGCTCTAAAGAAGAATTAGACTAGCAACATAAAATAAGAATTCAACCTCAGTTAATTGAAAA
>JAECUM010033800.1:0-89188 GCA_016617855.1 Megalonaias nervosa
CTGACCATTACAGGTCCACACTGAGCATTATGTATAGTCATCTTATTTTCTTGTCACTGACCTAATTGCATACCCTCAATCAATCACTGTGGTAATAATCATCGACGATTTCATTGATGAGGGCCGGTAAACATTAATGTCCATGATGCCGCCTGTAAATAATCGCTGACAAATAGCAGCTGCCTCGTTTATGATTTCCGGAGAATTATTACCGGCTCATTTTCCTCCAATGAGGATTTCTAGTCTGTCTACGTCAGCAAGAACGTTATCGGAACAAGTAGTAAGGTCACTTCCTCGAGTAGTAATACAACTTCCAGTTGCACCTGGATCATCGTCTGTTCTCATTTTTCTGTCTTAAATCGTTAAAGGTGTCATTCTCGTTCTCGTTCTCGTTGTTGATGAAGATGATCAAGCATATATTGTGATGTTACTTGTTGTTGTAGTTGTTGTCGTAGTTGGTCCTGTCGTTGTTGTTCTTGTTGTAGTTGTTCTTGTTCTTGTAGTTGTTGCAGTTGTTTTTGTTTTTGTTGTAGTTCTTGTTGTTCTTGTTGCTGTTCTCATAGTTCTTGTTCTTGTAGTTGTTGTAGTTCTTGTCAATGTTCTTGTTGTAGCTGTTGTAGTTCTTGTTGTCATTGTTCTCATTGTTGTAGTAGTTTTTCTCATTGCTGTTCTTGTATTTGTCATTGTTGTCATTGTTGTTGTTGTTGTGGTAATTGTATCCATGCAGTATAGTCATCTATCTCATTGATAAACTCAATATATCTTATATCGTCATTTCGAACCTGATCAACTCCATGATATATACAAAATATCAATTTGTACCAATCTTCATGGCCTACAGAATGATTGTGAAACTTGGGCTTCAGAAATTGTTCTTTATTTTTAAAAATTTTCACAGCAACCGCAGCTAATTGTTTTATGTTTCTGGTGTTTTTAATAACAGCAATACCGTCTCCAGTAAATTTATCAACCATTGCAGTTTTAACTTTTTCTTTTCCTTGTTCTTGTTCTGGTATACGTTCCTTTATTTCATCCATTTCAGCTCAAACTTGTTCAATACCTTGGGTTGGTTGAGCAGCAGCTGTTTCACCTGGAAGTTCTCGCAAAATCTTTTTTGTTTTCTTTGTTTGCTTGGCTATTTTCCCAGTTGCTTTAGTGGTTTGCTCTAATGTGGGAAGAAGACCTTTGGTAGCCTCTGTAACCAGTTCTGCACCTTCTGCAAATTCCACCTGAGATTCCTGACGCGCTTGTAGTTGCTGCTTGACAGAATCATGGACGGATAAATATTTTTTAATTGTCTCTAGTCGCTGTTGAGCTAGTTTAGCTGTGTGAGATTCCATTATTGATATAATAATGATTTAATTAAAGCAGCAGAGAGGGTGACGACCAATAGTAAGTGTCCAAAACGTAAACAAACATGCATAAAAAAATGAAAACACAAGCGTCAGAAATAAAGTAACAAAATGAGCTAACCCAATTAGAGAAATCTCGGTCGGTTAGAGGCTTCAGTTTAGCGTTATTGACCTTGTATTTTCAGCCTTTGTAGGTACCTTTATTTTTCAAACAAATGACAATTCAAGCAAGTGGTCTGTTCACCCTCTCTGCTGCTATACTATATGATACAGCAAGCTTTATTACTGTTTTCCCCCATCATTAACAGTGATTTGGTATGCAATACAGTGATAAAATTGTAGTCCTTTAGGATATCAGTTCATAAAGTGTATCCTGACAAGAATTATTTACCACTCCATACTGTACATAATCTTGAATTCTAAATTTACCACTTCATACTGTACATAAGTCCTACATTGAAAATGTTTTCAAAAACATACTCTTAATTTAGATAACTGCCATCGGTTTTGCGAAATTAAATGTTTGTCTTACCTGTGAAGCATAGGCAGCATTATTGTTCTAGATGTGGGTGTCAGTGTTAAGTTTTTGCAATTTTTCTGGCACTGTTGCATAAGTCATGAAACTTGATGGGTGTATTCATCTTTGAGGGCTCTGTTCAGCACCGACAAAAGGAGGCCATAGTGACCTACTTTCATGTTCTCTTAACTGTATTCAGAATATGCCTTGGTGAAGCATCAAGACAGTATTCTGTGGAATTCTTGTTCAATTTTAACCTGGAAGCAAAATGTACAATTTCAAAATTTCCAAATGTAAGAAGTGCAGAAGTGGTCCCATAGTCACAATATTGTCAAAGCACAAAAAAATAAACTCTGACTCGGAATGCAAAAATTAAAAACTATATTTTGAATACCTCAGTGTTTGAAGATCCAAATAATAAGATAATTCCAATATTTGTGTGATACTAATAACAATACAAGCAAAGTTACTTAAGACACCAAAAATTGAAATTTTGAGCATTGTTTTACATTTTGTGTTAAATTTTTGTGTTAAGAGAGTTTTGAAACTTCAGGGCCAGATAATTTCTGCATGCAACTTTGAATAACCTTAAGCTGTGAGGAATAAGAAATGGTGCTGAATGGAACCTCAAAACCTGTGTTGGATGTTGGATAAGGCTAGATAGTGCCAATGAAGATGAATGTATCCAAGAAATTTCATGACTCTACATGAAGTTTTGCAAAAGAAATTAAAGTAACACTAAGTAACACAATTGAACCACTGAAATAAAGGATCTTGTGAGATTTCTTTTTAATTTCCTCTTAACAATGATACATCCTTGAGGTTTTATAACTACATTCATTAGTGTCCAGGGTAAAAATGAAAAGGCCTACATAATTGTCTTAGTGCAGGTGTTTGTCACTGTAATCTACTTTAGATGGGGTGGCAAGTTCCCTTTGAGATACAAATACAGCCAAGAATTTGCATAATTGTAGTTACATTAATGTCATACAAATGGGGCTAAATACAGCAACGTATACCAAACCACTAGAAATGTGTCATTCAGGTCTTTCATTTGTGGGACCCCAGGTGCTCACTCACATCTCACCTTTGTCTGCATGAGTTAGAAGTCTTGGCTCAACCTGGGTATGTCAGAAAGCTTACCAGAAAATTCCCATGGGTCAGTGGTTCGTCCCATGTTATTACTCCACCAAGTATATTGGCTGCCATGCACAGCCTATCATGTTCTGAAATATGGCATCACATCCTGCAAAACCAAACTCTTTGTATGCTTTGCAGGCATGACCTAAAGAAAGGATTAAAAATCTTGAATCTTTAAACTCACTTCTGACTGCCTTGTAACCTTTACTTTTGATATCTGGGTCAAACAACTGCTTAAGATTTTCAGTAATATATGGATTCTACTGATGTAATCAGGAGAAATTTCAAGAAAATATTCTTTCAAAATGGCTGATTCACATAATCATCTAATACCAAATTAGCTCGCTTGTAAGTCGAGTCCAATGCACACAATGTAGACCCTGAAATGCCATCACATAATGTGCCAGCAGATCATGGTCTGTGTTGTTGGTTGTACTGATTACTAATAACAAGCTGCAAAGAGACAGATCTGCCAGTGCATTTAGTGAATTTGGATCTGGGTCAGTGCAGTTGGCAGGTGGACTCAACTTGTGAGTATATACTGTGTATGTTACACAAAAGTATTTAGATGAAGTAAATGCCAAGATAAAAATAATAAACAGAGAGTAGAATAAATAACATTCTTTATTTTCTTTGAATAAAACATAAACTGGCAAAGAATACATTACAGCTTACATGATATACAGTTGGAAATGCACTGCTAATGGAAATACATGTGTACAGTTAAGAAACTTGTGCAGATTCTTTCCAAGTTGCTTTTGCATCCATGCATTTCTTACAATAATAATCTCCAAATAACATTACAGATTTCAGTCACATAGTAGTTCAGAGGAAGCCCAAACTTTGCAAGTTTTATTATTGCACCTTTTTTATATCAAACTTAATCAAAATTCCCATTCTAATATGCTTGGAAATGTATACAAACTAGGATATGAAAAAGCAATATTAACATCATGTTATATATCTGTATATTAATAAAGAAAGTAAACAAGATAATGAGGTGTAATTTTCTCATTAAATATCGGGATTGTCTAATGAAGCTAAAAACAAGATTCAAACATAGTCAAAGTGACACTGCATACTGTATTTATTCCTTTAAGGTAGGTCAAGCCAATGAACAGAATAGTCCAAAACCCATTTACTGTATTCTGGTTTTGTTTTTAGTCCAGTATTAATAAGTTTCTTTTTGTTGTTGTTTTGCAACATAAAAGAAAGAGACCAATCTGTCCTAATGGTCACCTTTATATAGCGGTCACCTGGTCTCAGCAGTTATTCATAATCCACCATCATGAAATTTCCTCTATAAAAAAGTACTGTTATAAATGGTTACCTGCTTCCTGCAATCAATGGCCAGGTGTTTCCTTAGCAAACAGCGTTTTATTGTTTACATCATCACCTGAGCAGGCAGACTATTTGAACAAAATTTTTGTTTTCACAAGAGAAACATTGTTTATGTAAAAAAGTGAATTAATGCCTGAACATTACTATTCTCAAGTCAATCTGTCTTTTTAATTTTCAACTGCTGAATCTCCTCCTCGTTATTTTAAGAATGTGAATAAATAATATGTGTCAGTAATACAATTTATCTACATGTATCAACATGCTGTAAATTTAGAAATTATTGCAAGATGGATAATAAATGCGAATCATGTGAACCGTCAACAGTTACATTATTTTAAATTTTGCATTTTTGAAAAATCTTGTCAAGGTTCATCTCCAAAAATAAGACAGACATATCCAATTCACTTTGCTTGACTTAAGAGTCATCCACATTACTGTAAATGTCAGTGTGTATACTGGCTGGAAATGAGACAAAAAGGTGTGGCACAATACAAGTGAATTAATTAACCCCTGGCAGGTTGCATTAATTTCAACATTCATTTTTACTTGTCAGAATATTCACATAATTTTCAATAAATATTTATTCCTTAGTTTATTGTACTTGTTCTGTCAACATGGTCACTTCGTTAAATAAGTATTTAGCAGATCTTTAAACATTACTTCTTCTAGTTATTAATTTATTGACAAACAGGGGAGCTGTGGTGGCACAGAGGATAAGTATGTCACACTCACAACCAAAACAGGGTGCAGGTTCAAATTCTAATACAAAATCAGTATGGGTCAGATACTTTAGCAGGTCCTTGGGCAAGGCACATAACTCCAATTAACCTGTTTGTTGCTGTGCCTTAGACATGAAACTAAACCATTACCTATATATGTATATATATAAACTAAACCATTACACACACATATCATATATATATATATATATATATATATATATATATATATATATATATATATATGTATGTATGTATTGTATGTTAAAGACTAATAACTATTTTAAGAGAATCTGTGAATATATACAATGCAATTAAAGTCTAAGGATATATTAAAAGTGCATGTTTGTGTATCCATGAGACATACAAAATATATGAAGGGTTGATCACAGTGTGAAAATCAATAGAGTTGATGAAAAGTTGATGTCCCAATTCAAGGATCAACTGAGTTGATGAACAATATTTTTATCACAGTGTGATGAAGTAAAATGTACACCCTTAAAGTACTTCTTCCTAGACATATATAAAGAACACTATTATCTCTGATGAAATATATAAAAAGAATTTAAAAGTAAACATTTATAAATTATTAACACATATATGTATTGTAAGTCAAATATTGATTATTTAGGATTCATGTGCAATGAAATCTCCAGGTATTTACCAATCAAGGTACCAACTAAAGGTAATCTCTAGATACTAACCATTCAAGATACCAACTAAAAGTAATCTCCAGGCACTGACCATTCAAGGTACCAACTCAAGGTAAACTCCAGGCAATGACCATTCAAGGTACCAACTCAAGGTAAACTCCAGGCAATGACCATTCAAGGTACCAACAAAAGGAAATCTCCAGACACTGACCATTCAAGGTACCAACAAAAGGTAATCTCCAGGCACTGACCACTCAAGATACCAAATAAAGGTAATCTCCAGGCAATGACCATTCAAGGTACCAACTAAAGGTAATCTCCAGGCACTGACCACTCAAGATACCAAGTAAAGGTAATCTCCAGGCTCCGACCACTCAAGATACCAACTAAAGGTAATATCTGGGCACTGACCACTCAAGCTATCAACTAAAGGCAATCTCTGGGCACTGACCATTCAAGGTACCAACTAAAGGTAATCTCTGGGCACTGACCACTCAAGGTACCAACTAAAGGTAATATCCATTCACTGACCACTCAAGATACCAATGAAAGGTTATGATTATGAACAAATAGTCTTCACATACAGGAAAACATATTAATTTAAAAATAAACATAACCCATTGAACTGGAAATTATACACAGTTATTGTATGCGGATAGCTGTTAACAGCAGATTTAATTGCACATGATACAAATCATATCCAATTACATCAAGCCTGTGATTGGGTATAAAAGCACCTTTTCTGTCCGCTTTTTTTCTTCTTAATAAGTCAGCATTTTTTCCCAATAAACTCCAAAATATTTTTTGAATTTGTGTGCAAGTATATAATACTTTTCAAAATGTACACACAAAAATAAATAATTACTACTGTCAGTGATAATGGTGCCAAACAGGGACTTCTGGATCCAAGTAATGTATATCCCAATAAACACATTTCATTGTTTGACTTTCTACACTGGGAGAGGGAATGAAATTTACATGCTAGAAATGACAGATATATCACATGAAAACCCAAAATGGCTAAAACAAAAAAGGAACAGGATTGTGTACAGATGGCTTGTGAGAGGGTCAGGAAGAACAATAAATCACATTTCAAACACTGATGTTTTCATTTTCTCACCATAATGTTCATATTTTTAATCCTAATATAGTTTGTTTTATAAGTTGACAAAAATTGTTACCCCAAGGTCAATCAGAAGTTAGTCAATAAATCAATGGAATGATCAAGAACCCTTATGCTATTGAATTCTTTCAAATGGAGGAAAGAGTCGCAATCTAATCAACATGTTGAAAAATATAGAATGAACAGGAAAAGGTCATATATCTGTAGTACCGTATATACTTGCATATAAACCGAATAATTTATGAAAAAATAAAGGCCTGGAAGAATGGGGGTGAGGTCGACTTATCCGCATGCCATTGTCTTTTTGTTGTCTACCATAATGGCTAAAATACTATAATGTACAGTACTTACACAGTGCAAATCGTGCCTAGCATCACTTTAACCCTGTTTTCCCAAACATACTAAATACAAATTATACTTTATTCATTGTTTCAACCAAATCATTCTTCCAGATAACATTTCAGCTAGTCAATAATAGCTGTTTCATTTACGTTGATCCACATGCTCATGAGTTACTCTTTTTCAGTGATAAAAGTGATGCTACAAATTAAGGTAGTCTTTATGAAAATTACACCTGTTCAATTGCGCAAGGCACATAACCAGCATAACTATTACATGATCATGAAAGAATGGTAATAATAAAGGCTAAAATTCTGAATATAGATCAACTAAGATCATCTTCAATCTATTTTACTTTTGTGTTTTGGCTGAACAAAATCACAGTTTTCCACATAATGGAAAGCTGGATGTTTCAACTCTGTTTATAATTGGCGGATCTGTCTTTTGTTTTCTGACAGCAAAAATAGGCCGGTAAATCTTTAAATCCTGAAAATGGCTTGGGTTAAGAGGTTATTTTGACGGGCAGCTGTACCAGTACTTTGATGTGTAATTGCCTTTCACTCCATAATATTAGCGTGATTACTGTAGTTTTGTAAAATGGAGTGTAAGGTTGCTTACATCAATGCAAATTACAACTCAGTTTTAAGGTATTAGCATAATTTTCAAGCATTATTTCTGAAACTTCATTATTGTATTTTGGAGACATTAAAATTTAGTGCAGTGCTGCCCATGATTTGAATCCAAGGGATGTACTTCATTCAGCATGTGTTCAAAACCACAATGCACATGCGGTGGCACCATCGTGTAAATATGCTCACTAGCCTAATTGCGAGCATTGAATCAAACCCTATTGTTGTTCGTTGTTGTCATACTGGGATCAAATTTTAACTAATTAGGTATTTACAATTTCAAGGCTAAATAAAAATGTAATTATAGGTGCAATGATATAAAAAGTCTAATGCAATAATGCACAAACAAACAATAATTGAGTCAAAAGGGAGTGGTAGTGTTACAGCAACCCACAAATGCTCAATTCTTATCACTGTCCAATCAAGTATACACAAATATGAATTTGGTAGAAACAATAAGAAAACAGAAAATTAAATAACTTCCATGACTTTTCAAACAAATTGATACCATTTTTATGTAATAATCGTACATGCCAACCACAAGAGAGGTATCTGTGTAATTTTTGCTAATATTAAGTTTGCCTAAATAAATGCATTTAGAACTTACCATATGCATCGTGTGATGTTGTCTTGGACTTGTGGGTCGACTTATATGCGGGTCATGCACTTTTTAGTCTTTATACCTATTCAGTTTGGGGGGTGGTTGGCTTATATGTGGGTCAAGCACTTTTTAGTGTTTATACCTATTCAGTTTGGGGGGTGGTCGGCTTATATGCGGGTCATGCACTTTTTAGAGTTTATACCTATTCAGTTTGGGGGGTGGTCAGCTTATATGCGAATGGGTTTATATGCAAGTATATATGGTAGGTACAACAAGAGACTCTCATTTAGTCAATGCTACCTCTTATTTAGCTAGAAAGCAAAAAAACAATTCAGTTTACTGTAAAAGAAAATCGTTAATATTGACCTTAACCGTGGGTGTGAATCGACAATAGTATAGATTTGCATACAGACACAAAAGTGATTGCTCTACTGAGTTAAAGCCAAGCCAGGCTTGACAAAAGTAAAATGCAGTTGGCCTTAAATAGGTTTCCACTTTTAACAATATTGCAAATTTCTCATTTTAACTGGCATACAAAAATTGTGGAAATGTCAATCATTTGACAAAGAGATTGGAAAAATCATTTATCTTAGTTTTTGTAGCTATTTGTTGGTATTTTAAAAATATCTGTTGGATACTAATGTGTAGTTTTGATGGGAATCATTAAAAATGTGGAGATAAATTTTGAAAGGACAAATCATGCTTCCCTTACACTCAGCTTTTTGTACAAAGCATCAAAAGATGGGATATTCATGGGATAACTGTAATGTATTTTCTGATCTGGCAGATATTGGTGGTTATACTTCTGCTTAGAACTTGTCCTGACTACATTTCCCTTCATTATAATGTCATTTCTGTTATATGCTGGTTATGGATCCCAATTTATTATGTAATAGTGAAATCATAATGTACTTCATTATGAGGCAGTGCCATTACAAGGCAGTGTCTGTATAAGGCGGTATACTATAGGACTTGCATAGCATTATCATGAAGCAGTGTCATTGCAAGGCAGCAACGCTATAAGGCAGTATACTATATGACTCATACGGCATCATAATGAGCAAAAGCTGTATTTAATTTTATATGTAACACAAAAATGAATGTAACAAAATGCAAAATTTGCAACTGTGCAACCACCCAGTCTTATCAGCAGGCCTAAAACTATAGCAAAATTAATGAACTTTGGAAAATATTTTTATGAGAAATTTCCAAAATTGTGACTGTCCATGGCAACACATCATTCTGGCGAGTCGTGATGTCACAAAGGTGTTAAAATTTCAAATTATTTATCATTGATACTACTGGAAATTATGTTCATCCAAACAGAAAATGCATCATATTCATAGATTTATTAAAATGAATTATTAATATGCATCTTCCAATACTCAAAGATAAACTACTGAAAATCTTCACTCAAAGGCATACTATTAAAATTTTTAATGCCACTAGCATACAATTTAAACAACCAAGATTTATGATACTGGCAGCTTTTACAAAATGTGTACATTATATGCATGTTGGAATTTATGACCATATAGTATAGGCATGCAGAGGAGATCACAATTGATCTGTCTCAGGTATCTTCTATGTTGGCTTCTCCTCCCCCTTCTGTTGCAACCATTTGGTACAAATGGTGACAACAGCTGTCTGTCCCATTCTCTGCGCAGCTCCTTGGATACGCTTTACATCCTCAACTCTGTCACCTTTCACGGCCATCAGGTAGGCAGATCGTAACTTTCCGCACAAAATGTAAGCATTGACCTGTAAAACAGACAGTAAGTGCAATTCTTGCCATAAAATTCCCCAACTAAGTACAAAATAATTATAGTGTAATAATAACGATTATAATGATGATGATGAATGATAAAGAAAATACAACAACAACACAATTCAACTTAATGCACATTTACCATGTGAATATTTCAATATCTGTATTAGCTTGCCGCATTTTTTCTAGTTTGCTGTTTCTGCATATGAAGATTACAGTTACCAGTTCATGAACAGTAGTTCCAAGGCAGATGGTTTCCTCCAAATATCCATTCCAGTACATGTTCCAATTTGTAGGATAGTGAACACATTCTGAGTTAAATACATATTAAATGAACAGTCTAAAATATAATAGTGAAAATAATTCAACTTCATAAAAAGGGGTGATAAATGCACAACCACTATTTGAGATAATTACCATAGTTATTCTAAGAGAAGCCCCATCTAATAAATGCCCCCTTTAAAAAAATAAATTCTACCTTATCGAGGCTTACAGATCCATATATACCCATTATGGTATGTCCAAATAATTAAAACATTACATGAGTAATCCAACAACTATTACAAAAATCAAAACAATTTATGAATATTTTCAGTCAAACAGTGATGTATAGTATTCAGTGCCCTCCCCCCTTAGAAACTGCACTGCTCCTGGTGGACATATTAGAATAACTATGGTATATATTTTAAACAAATTTTATAGTAACATTTTAAAAGTTTGCTTCATAATAAAGTAAATTTTCACTATAATGTAATACAAACCTTGTTGGAATCTTTCTTCAGCCATTTGATTAGATTTTCTGCTTCTTTGGCCTGTCAACAGAATAAATTTTGGGAAATCTATTTATTATTAACTCAAAAGGTATTAGATTCTGAAAAAAATAAAACCAAGAATTTTATTCAAATGTCAAACATAAAACTAACAAATTATTAATCTTCCCAAAACATGATTTAACCTCCAAATCGACTTCATGGAATATGTCATACATATTAATGTTATTTTAATAGTTTGAAAGACAAGTAATCTGTTAAACACTGACTGTAGTTGGTTTTGTTTAGCACTGACCCTAATTAGATCATTCTAAACTGGTTAGGTTCATGAATCCAATTTTCCTCTATCTCTCTCATTTTCTGTATATCAATTTTGTGTTTAAATCCAAGTCTGATTATAATCCGTAGAAACAAACAACTGATGTATATAACAACAGAACAATGAGTCACATGCAATGTAGTGTGGCTGTTTAAAGTATTGATCTTATTCAAACCGATCTCTTAGAACCAATCTAAGAGGACTTAAATATCATACTGTGTAGATTGAAGTGGAGCATTTTGATTTTGTAATCCTAATATCTGTGCAAAAATTGCTAACTGCTCATAAGAACTGAGTTCCCATGACATAACAATGAGTATATTACCTTCCCTGGTTGGAATGCGAGTCTACTGCAGGTTAACAATCAACCAAGGCAATCCACCCTCACCCACACTACAACAGATTCTGAAACCCCAGTGGGTTGACTGGTGCAATACAAGTGTTTTGCTCAAGGGCATGACAGAACCAGTCAAAAGTGGTATTCAACTCATTACTTCCTCCAGAGCAAATAATGCCAGCCCATTAGGTCATGGTATCACTTTCATTTTTATTAGATATGAAATTTATGACACATGCTAAAGCAGATAGTATGCCCCTTGATGCAAGCACCTTATGTTGCCTGATATTTTATATCTTTTAAATTTATTATTTAAATAAAACTCCTAGGAAATTCCCCTATATGCATCTGTAGATTGTCAAATAGTTCAGTTACATGTACAAAAAAGGACATGGTAGATCAATGTCTAAAAGGCCAAAGGTCACAATCTCAGGAAGTGACATTACTGCAGACAACATATTTATAGTCTTACATCTCAATATTCCAGAAACAAGGGGCAAAACTTGCTATACAACTAAATTTGGTAGAATTAAGAATTTCAGTTAAATCTGGGCTGAAGAAATCTCTTCATGTGATGCCAGGAAGTCAGTGATGTTGTTTAATTAAACAAAGATAGAGGTCACATTCACAGCATATGTCTATTTTACCTCACTAGGAATGTCTGCCAGAACAAGTACACAAGCTCCCACTATTTCATCATTGGTATCATCATCGCCCATCCCTGAACTGACAACACAGTCTAGCAGTCGGCGGATGTCATCATAGCGCTGGTGCTTTGCCATCTCCCTGGCAACATGTGTAAAGATACTAACTGCTCCAAGCTTGTATTCCTATGGGGATAAAGAATGATGATGAGCATTTTTTTCTGAGTACTCACCCATAAGTACCTATTAATAAGATAAAAGCTACTGCTGAAAGACTATAATTATAAAATAAATTTGTACCTAACTGACAATTACAGAAAAATCTAAATACAAATTCATGTTGGTATAATCATAACTTTTCCATTCCAGAAATGACAGGGATTAAATGGATTTTAAGTTCGAAATAACACTGAATAGCACAATAGCATGTTGACTTGTAACTTTGCAATTACTGATTCAATCTCAAAAGCAGTTATATGTACATGCAATGGTTTGTCTGAGGGTTCTTAAGTTTGCTCCATGCAATAACCACCTCAAACCATCTCTTTCTTCAGATAGGCCTTATTGAGTACTAGACCACCTCCTACCATTACATGGAACTTCAACTCAATAAGCACCTCAAAAAGATTAGGACCATCTACTCCTCCAGATGGCCATTAAGGAGTACTAGATCACTTACCATCTGATGAACCTTCAACTCAATAAGCACCTCAAGGAGATAAAGACTGGTTGTTACCTCCAGCTGAACCTTCAGAAGTACAAGTTATAAGACAGAAATATCACTTACTACCTGCAGATGGACCTTCAGGAGTACCTGATGCAAGTTATGAAACCTAAATACCACCTCTTCCCTCACAATGGGTCTTTGACAGAGTTATTTATACAAATCAAGAAATATAAATACCATCCTTTACCTCCAGGTGATGGGCCTTCAGTACTTGATACAAGTATTAAGACTAAAAGACCACCTTTTATCTCCAGATATGCCTTCAGGAGTACTTGATATATGTTATGAGACCTAAAGACTACCTCATATCTCAAATGGGCCTTGAGAGTACTTGACACAAGTTATGAGACTTAAAGACCTCCTTTTACCTCCAGAAGGGCCTTCAGGAGTACTAAATATAACTTATGAGAACTAAAGACCACCTCTTACATCAAGGCGAGCCTTCAATAGTATTAAATGCAAGTTATGAGACCTAAAGACCACATCTTACCTTCCAGATGGGCTTTCAAGGATACTTTATACATTTATGAGACCTAAAGACAACCTCTAAATTCCAGATGGGCTTTCAGGAATACATGATACAATTTATGAGACCTAAAGACAACCTCTAAATTCCAGATGGGCTTTCAGGAATACATGATACAATTTATGAGACCTAAAGACAACCTCTAAATTCCAGATGGGCTTTCAGGAATACATGATACAATTTATGAGACCTAAAGACAACCTCTAAATTCCAGATGGGCTTTCAGGAATACATGATACAATTTATGAGACCTAAAGACAACCTCTAAATTCCAGATGGGCTTTCAGGATGAGGCTGAAACAACTGATACAAACTATGAGACCCATCTTCGCTAGCCAAGGTTCCAATAACCCTATCTACACCTTGGCAGATCGAACAGCTATATTGGTGCTTTGTCCTAGCGACATCTATTTGATTTCATGTGTTGCTTCCCTCAGTATGTAATGCCAGCTAACCAATAGCATGGTGCATTGTACATCAGCCAAAAACGGTGGTGGCAATTGACCTAAAAAGGATACTTTGTAAGTTTAACATTGAAAGTATGACTATGTACCAAAGGGAAGCCATTACAGGTCTATTTGAGTGAAAGGTATTTGTGCAAACATGGACAGGCACTGGAAAAGTGCTTATTTATCAGTCCATTCAAGTTGTGTGCTCCCCTTGTCTCAATCATGTAGGAACCGTATTCAAATTTGAGCAGCTTAATTTTGATTGGATGTGGTGGCTTGCTGCCGCATTCAATGAAATTCACAGACCTGAAGCAAAGAAATACCTGCTCGATATGCCAAGGTGTAGATAGGATTATCGGAACCTTGGCTAGCGAAGATGTATGAGACCCATCTAAATTGGTTTAAATAAAGAAAGATCAAAATAACACTAAATGTTATGAAAAATTCAATGACCTTCAATTGAAGTCTGCATGGATACTATAAAAGTAAGCAAAGAGTACAAGAAAAACCCAAATCCATTTCTAACTGAGATGGCATTCAAATATACTCAAAAGAACAAGTTTTCCCAAATGTCTGCCTACCCAATAGCACATACATCTGGGTACAAAGTCTGCCTTTCCTATAGCAAAGTAGGCAAGTACTATGATAGTTTTTGCTGGGTAACATTATGTATGCAAAAATAATACTGTAAAGAGGAAGACTGCCTTTGAAATGGACTAAGTATTACTGACATCAAAGGAGATCATATGCTAAGAAGTAGGCAACTTTGTGGACAGTTTATACCAGTAATTGTGAAATTGCATAAATTTTGCTACTGGTTGCTGAACAATACAAAGTATTAAGGAGTCTTTCTGTTTCAGCAGTTTCATCTCTTGTTTTATTTCATAAATTGGACCTGCATTAATATATTAGAACCAGTTCAAACATATTCATCTTTATCAATGAAATGCTTTTTCTAACATAATGTGACTATGATTAAACATCTTTGAAGTTCCATTCATCAACTCTTCATTCAAGAAACAAAAACAATTAGGGCTGGCCTTACGCCGATTGGACTGATTTGGCTCAATTGGGCCCCGCACTCACAGAGGCCCTGTTCATTAGTAATATTTAAAAATATATCTATAGAGGAAAAAGTAATTTTGAAGTGATGGAAGAAACTTTTAAGTTCAATATCATATAAAACTTGTTTAATTCCAAATGCTATGCTCACAATGGGCCATGCAGGTAAACCCAGTGGGCCCTGCCAAAATTATCTAAATCGGGCCCCATATTTGCTAAGGCCAGTACTGTAAACAATCTATCAAAAGTGAATGGGAAGTAGACCCAACATTCACTGTATATGTTTGCCCCCACCCCAAACAATGACATTACAACAATAGATAAAACAAGAGTCCCATGAAGGAACTGGTGTCCTAATGTCCAAAAAGAATTTCCAGGAATTCAAGGCCATTCTTTCTCTTAACTGCTGAGTGTTAAAATCATTTCTGGTATTCTTATGCAATAAGATTTTCAAATTAGATGCTGTAGTACCCATATTGGATATAATATTGGCTCCACAGTGAAAACCCCATGCTGATATGACCATACATTGAGAAGAATTAGTGACATGAAAAAATGTTTATTGTTGCAGCAATATTTGAGGTCAGATTGAAAAAATTTTCAGGACCAAGTAAGTATCATGATTAATTTTCTGATGGAAACCCCATGTTGAGATGACTTTCTCTTTGGAAGGAGTAGGAATAATGAGGTTTTCATGATGGCTGCCTTGGTGACCATACTTGATTCAGATTGGCACCATTTTCACTTAGTACCAATTAATTACTATAGAAGACCCTAGATGATATGGGTTTCCATCTAAGTGGGGCAGTGATAAGATTTTCAGGAAGGCCACTTGGTGGTCACACTGGATATCAGACCAGCACAATTTTTAATTAAAAACAACTAGACACCATAGTAAGTATTCAAGTGAAAACACCATACTCATACAACTTTTCATATTGAAGGAGTAGCAACAGCACGAAATTCAAGATGGCTACTGTGGTGGCCATAATGTATGTCAGCAGCACCATTTTCATTTGGGACCAACTAGACATCATAAGACTGGTGAAAACACCATGTCAAAGTGGCTTTCTCTTCAGGAGGTGCAATGACACAATTTTCAAGATGCCATGGTGGCCATACTGAACATCAGATCAACACCATTTTCATTTAGAACCAACTGGATGTTATAAAAATTCTTTTAGTGAAAGTCCATTGTTGATATGACCATCAGTTTAAGAGCAGTGATACGAAGATTTTCATGACAGCTGTCTTAATGGCCATATTCAAAATCAGACTGGCACCATTTTCATTTAGGACCAACTTGAAATCATAAGATGTAATTTAATGAAGACCTTATGTTGATATCACCATCCTTTCATGAGGAACAGCCATAAGGTTTTCAAGACAGCTGATGTGGTGGCCATATTTGATGTTTGAGCATCACCATTTCATTGAGGACCAACTGGACCTTGTGATCAATGTGTGTAAAGTTTTATGGCAATCATCCAAGTAGTTGAGGATAGATAGCAATAACATGTGCTAATAGAAGGGTAGATGTTGGAAGACAAGACATCTCATAAGTTCTTCTGGTCTGGTCAAACAAGTACTGTGTAACCCTTTACTTCGATGGTAGTCAGTTTTGGTAGATTTTTATATTCAAACAGGTGCTACCCTTGCAAAAATGTCTGCATAAGCCAACCCATAAGTCCAGCCACATTAAAAATCTTGTTATTGCTACTCCATTTGAATGGATGGTCATATTCACATGGGGTTTCAGTATAGAGGTCCTGGGGTTTCAGGTTAAGCATGTGATTTCATCCTTGGTGATCTACAATAACAGTGTATACCAGTAGTCAACAACAAAACGTAGCAAGCTTAGACCTTGTCCTGCAGATAAGCCAACCTCCCTTCCTCCAGGCTTTTATTGCTTTCTAAAATATTCGGCTTATATGCGAGTACATATGACAACTATCTCCAAAGTATATATTATGCTGATTTTACTTTCTTCATTATATCCTGATATAAAAGCTTCCTAAAGATGAAGGCATAATTAATTTGCATGGTCTCACATTTTTAACACAGCAAGTTTGATCAAATCTTTATCTGAAAAATATGTGCTAGAGTCATGAAATGCTCAGCCAATCAGATGCATGATCATGTCATTAATATATATGGATTTTGCTTATGATCATATCCAACCAAGATCTTGAGGATACAGGCCTATTTACCAAGTTTGATGAAATTTCCATCAAAGGTTTTCTAGAGTGATACAAACAACTCAGCCAATCAGATGCAAAATTACCTCATAAATATGCACAGGTCTTCCCCATCATAAATATCATCAAACATCTTGATGATATTAGCATACTTGCCATAACAAATTACATCCCACCCCTGCACAGTGATGCTTGGAAAAAAATAATTTTCAATAAGCTTATGGGACTATGTAAGCCGCCAACCAACATTACCAGACAGGCATTGAGGTGGAACCCACAAGGCAAGCAGAGAAGGGGTCGACCAAGAAACACCTGGTGACATGACCTTGAGGCAGACAGCACTAAGCTGGGTCACACCTGGAGTCAGCTTGAGGGGATGGCACAGGACAGAAGTCTCTGGCGATCTTTTGTGGGCGGCCTATACATCGGCAGGAGTGACGGGCATAACTAACTAACTTATGGGAAAAAAATATCAAATATGAGAAAAATCATTTTTTGACCACCAATATACATCTCCAATGCATGTAGTATATATAAGCAGTAAAGAGTTCTGCTTAGTGTTTGTGCAAAGCTATCCTTTATACAGCTGTTTTTCTTGGAGTCAATTAAAAGGTAAGGCAATCAGAGTAAAGCAACCACGCTTTCACAGATTACTGAACTGGCTGTGAATGGCTAGGATGATGCTGTGTCAAGTCCTTTGAATAATGCTGAGGGAATTGCATTAATAAAGTACACTAAGTTGAACAACCCAATTCATTTGAATAAGGTACAATGAAGAGATTCATGTTGATGAACAAAAGTTATTACTCATCACTGCCTTGAATGAGAATTCATTGTTAAAGATTATTGGCAATTTTATGATCAGCAGCAATGTTTCTTTGAAGTCAGATTTTACTCGATACATAAAATGCAAAACATTATTATTTTGGTAATCAGAATAGTGTATGAATGTTGCTCATTTTTCAAGGCAGAATGTCAAAATGCAGCTGTAATTTAGGAAAAGATGAGCCATCTACAAAACATGCAAAGCTCAGCAAAACTGAATTTCAGAACTCGTGGTTTCTGCACACCTACAAATACCATACTAAATCTCATTCTGGAGTGTATTATATCCATCAAAATAGCAACATTTCCACACATCAATGCAGATTCAGAAAGATCATTTTCTATGCTGAGAAAAATGTGACAAGATCTTGGGGAAAGTTTGAACAACATTACAATTCAGCCTTCAGTGAGTGCAAAGATTACACAATAACACCTGCATACCTTCAAATTCCCCCATTGAACTACTAAGAGTAGCAAAGATGCATCTAATTAAGAAAATGTTCCACTGTCCAATGGATTTTAAAGACAGAAACTTGGTATAATTTTTTTTAAAATTTCAATGTTTGTGAGGTTTTGTTTAAGTGAGTGTGGGCACATGTGTGTGCATGCATGTGGGGATGATATTGGACAAATCTATGTCTACCAACTAAGTTTGTAAGTATATTAAATACAACCAAGAAAACATATTATTTTCTTTTCTCTATCAAATTTGAATTCCAGTAATTGTATTTAGGCATATATGAAAAGATAACTTATTCTCAATTGGACCAAATCACATTTTTAGGTCATGTGCACTGAACCACCCTTAGGGCTTCAAAACACTTTTCTGACCCCCCCCCCCCAACTATCTGAGAGCATGGCAGGTATGCATTAGTCTATTTAGCAAGAATAATTCAAATCAGGTCAGAAATACAGCTTCTCAAGCAGTAAGAACCTCTACCAATTATATGCAAGATCCCACCATTAATATAGCAAAATCTCATCATAAAAACCTATTTACCCAATTTTATAAAAGTCTGTAAGAAATATCCAACTAAGTGTTGACAAGCTCGTCAATCAGATGTAAACCAACCTCATTAACATGTATCTGAACTCACCTGAGACCTTGATTTTTAAGCCTTTTTTGCCAAAATTGATCAAAACCATATCAGAAATACCACCTCTGCAGTGGTAACAAACCAGTCAATCACATGCATGATCACCTCAATGATATGCATGAATTCTGCACATAATGAAATTGTGTGAGATTTTAATGATACAAACTCATATTTGAAGTTTAATAAAAATCACATAAAAAATATGACTTTCAGAGTGGTAACCATGTTCAGCTGACCAGATGTAAGATCACCTGATTAATATGTGTTAATCTCATTATCAAACTCATTAAAGATGTTAATTATATAAACACAAATTCCATATCTGACCAAATCTGGCTTTCAGAGTGGTGACAAGCCCATCCAATCAGGTGCAAGGTCACCTCATTAATATGCAAAGACCTAACTTCAAGTCAAACTCATCAGAGATGTTGAAGATATAAATTTACTATGTTCCAAGTGTGATCTTCACCAATACAAAAATGGCCTCTGTAAATGTAACCAGCAAATGTTGACAGATGGGTGAAGGACTATAGCATAAACTGATGTGGTTTTAGATCCTTGTGAGCTAGAAATCCAATATCCATAAAAGAATTTTTGAAATTATGAAAATATTTTGTGCTATGATTTACCTTGATTATTCTGGATCCAAGATCAAATGCAAGTTCTACATCACTTCCACTCAACAATACCTACAATGAAAACATACTGCTTGTGACAAACTGATTTTATTAAATGTGAAATGTGTAGAAAAAGGTGTATTTACCAAAATTTTGATTTTTAACATTTTTAAAGGGATTTCTCAATATAATTTTCACAATCAGTGATTTTCCAGATGTACAAGATGTCTCCATAAACTATAAACTTCTCACATGTGGAAGCAGTAATTTCAAGTTATATAAGATGGCAGTTGACAGAAACTGACTTGAAGTTTTGTTAGTGGTTAGAAAGTTTGAATTTAATTTGGTTATAATTTGATTTCATATGGAAGAGTACAGATCTCAGCATAATCTCAGAGAATCTAGATAAAATTTCAAGTTTACATAGGTTTTACAACAGTAAAAAGGGCTAAATTCTTTAATTTGGCTTCATAAATCTAATGGTTTATCAACTGGTTCTTCATGTATCTCCCTAATCTGAATTCATCAGTACTATTTGTCTGTGGTTTAACATCCTTCTTCTGTGTCAGTGTATCATTTAACAGTTTTGAATCAAACTTTGTGGTGATAGCCAATCACTGAATCAGCATATTGGCAATAGACTGGATATGACTTAGCAATGTCACAACTATATCCATCACATGGATTATACTCAATTCTGGTGCAAAATTTTGTAGGAAAAATAGAAATTTCTTACTTAAGATATAGGACAATAATAGGAATATCTTATTCAAAATATAGGTCAATGCTAGTAATTTTTTCATAACATACAGACTTTTAGGATATAAAAAATAAAAACATACACCAAAGAACCTACACAACATGACAGACTCTTCCTCATAGGCATCTGTGGTATATGCAATATTCCAAGGTTTTTTAAAATGGAATATTGACAAGACAGGAGGTGAGGCTGTTACTAGATATATAATGATATTAACATATAATGAGTATTTTTTATGTGTTGCTAAATTTTGCATATCTAACCTTTCCATAAAAGAACAAACATGTAAACATTTACAAGCATCAATGATTACTATTAAGTCCCTTATCCTGCAAAAAATAAACATTCATTTTCAACTTAATTTGTCAACATTTACAGCAGTAAAGTAACCCTATATATTGTACAGTACATTCAAAGGCTGTCGGACATACGCTCACTTACCCTGAGTGTTACGACCACTTACTGGCAACTTAAATTTAAGAAAATGTTAACAGACTCTCAGGTACTGGGAAAAATGTGTCGTATTAAATTAAACCCCCTTTGCTTGTACAAGAAAATACTGTTAAATTTTGGAAAACATTGTCATTAAATAAAAAGAAAAATAACAAATTATTTCATAATGTCCTTACCATGATGACAATTTCCATTCTGGCAGGTGAACTGCTGAAAAGAGTGGGAAGTTTAGCAGATCCTGAGTGAATAACATAGTCCAGTGCCATGGAAGCTGCCTCCCCTGCAGTATTAGTGAGACATGCATGCAGAAACTGTGTAACTTCTATCTGGAGAGCTATTGTCCTGATGTACCTGAAAATATTTCCAACATGAACAGCAATCAGGATAAAATGGATGCAGCAATGACCGGCCACATGGAAGAGAATGAAATTAAGGACAAAAAGAACTGCAGATATTTTTACTTGATTTAGTTTGAACAAAAGGCCAAGGGTCTTCATAAACATTATCTTTAAATGGACCACAGGGACTCTTGTTGGCCAAGTGGTGTAAGGCACTTGCCTTTACAGATCACTGACATCTCATCTCTGTGTCAGTTCAAAATGTACTAGCTGCAATGTATAGCCTATCATGTGCTGAAAGAAAATGGTGCTAAATCCAGAAAACCAAAAACTAAATTGACCTCACTGCATCCTGAATTGCAGTTTTGGTCCATATATAAGCCATGTGTCTAAATGGGTCACATTGCAATCTGAATGCCCTAGTTTTGATCATCTTCCCAAGCCAAAGTTCTGGTATGTTAACCTATCTATACTTTGGTAGATTGATAAGATCTTTCTGTGCTTTGTCCTAGCAACATCTATTGGATTTCACGAGTTGCCTCCCTTAGTACATAATGTCAACTAACCAACAGCATGTAACAGTGGTGCATTGCACATCTGCTGAAAATGGTGGAGGTAACTGACTTCAAAGAATGCTTTCAAAGTTTAACATCAAAAGTATGACTAAATACAACAGAGAAGCCATTACAGGTGTATTTGAGGGAAAGTATGTACTTGTACAAATATGAATTGGCAGTGGAAAACTGCTTATTTATCAGTCCATTCTATTTGTGTGCTCCTCTTGTCTCGATCATGTAGGAACAGTGTTCAAATTTTAACAACATGAATTTGACTGGATGGAGTGGCTTGGAAGCACTGAAATATCTGATCAATCTGCCAAGGTGTAGATAGGTTAACATATTGAAACCATGGCTAGTGAAGATGAGTTTCTAATCACCACTTTAGCCTTTTATCTAAATGGGCCACACAGCAACCTGAATGGCATATTTCTGATCTCTACTTGCATTTGGTTAACCACTACATGTCTATTAGAAATAATTGGACCAGAATTCCTCTGATATTCTCAAATCAATGATTACAGTCATAACTCATAAATAATAAAACCACATAAAGTACTTTAATGAAAAATAAAAAGTTAACAAGAAAAAATGCTACCATTTTCTAAAGTCAGAACTGGAATTGGTAACACAAAGGTTTATCTGTTGAGACAGGACTGGAATTCAAGCAAAAAATAATGAAAAATAGTTGCTGCCAATTTTTGCATTAAATCACTGGTTGGATTATTTATTGTTAAGCAATATTTATATGATAAACTTTAGTGGAACACATTACAGAAAGATTTCATTCTGAAAATTATTGACAACAACCATTTAAAGTTTGGAGTGTTGGGTTTGAAGATTTTTTTAATACATGGGCATTGCTAGAATGTATTTAGATCACTGTGTGCCATGGTTCACTTGATATAAATAATGGAAAAAATTATAAATTTGTGTACATGTGGTTCAAATATTGCAAATATGGCTGGTTGAAAAAGTCATAGCATGAATTCAAATGAAACAATAATTACTACAAACAACCTTACAAATGAACTTTATCCTTACTTTCTAACTTCTTCTGGTGACTTGACCAGTCTGACAGGGTTATCTGTCTTTGGTTCCTTCCAAAGTGGTAGTCCCTGCTGTGATGCTTGTAAACCAGACTGGAGAGGGTGTCTGACATTACCCCACTGGGTGGGGTCCAGGTATGCTTGCATGTGCTGCTGTGCCGAGAATAGGTGCTGGATACTCTTGGCAAGGTCCAGGTAACTCTGGGCACCATGGGTATAGAAGTAGGTGCAACAGGTCATACCAGCTCGAATAAAATCCTAGTGAGATAATAAAATACTGTATTTATTCTAATTTACACACCCTTTTCAGTCTTTTTAAATTTTGGACCACCTGATTTAAGTAATCTAAAAGTTTTCAATTTTTGATGTCCCTGCTAGAGATTTCAGTTTTCATAGATTAATGAGTACCAAGAGTCAAGCTAGTCTTGAAATTTAGGGAGAAGTGACTTCTCCATTTGGACAGAACAGTGAGAAGAGAGCTAAACAAGAATTGGGAGCAAAACAAGAAATTATGTATATAGAATATATGTATAGTATGTACGCTGTATCAATGACATACGAGATGTATAAATTTTTCATTAAAAGAAAATGAGGCTTGCCGAGTTCCTTTTAATGAAAAATGTATACGAGTGGTATATCATTGATACAGCATACACACTGTACATATATATTATTTATATCACACACAAATACATATACAGTAAAAACTGTCTTGAGCGACCTCTGCTATGAGCGACAACCTGTCATGTACGACCACAATCGTAATGCACAGATCGATTTTATTATATAAACGCTCTGCTATGAGCAACCACCTGCTGAACGTGACCAGCGACCGCGATATCTTGGCAAAATGTGCATTTCGACACTGCTATGAACGACCGCATCACATAAAACGAGGATTAACTCCACCAACCTTTGTTTAATCCCTGTAAGAACGACTGTTCATACCATTCCAAATATAAAAAAAAAAAAAATTTTAAAAATAGGCTGGCTACCGATCTCTGATTTATTTTTTTTGCTAGGGTGGTAGTGTTTTATAGTTTCTGTCGTAAACCAGACTAATATATGGAGATTATTTCCTAGTCTGGTTCCCTGCTTCGTGTGCTCCTTGTGTTGTTCTCCGTTATTCGTATAGGGGTGAGGAAATCAGAAAGCATACATAGCAGGGAAACAGACTAATTATTCCTGTAATTATCCAAGAGACTCAAGAAGTGAACCTAGCAGATGGGAAAAGGCCAATGATGGAACAACAACAACAACAACAAAACCAACAATCAGACTCTAGAACACAAGAAATAATAACCAAGCAGATGGAAAAACAACAACAACAACAAACACTAAATCCACAAGAGGATGAACAAAATCAAATCCCACAACAACAACAGCAACAATATGAAACAAGAAGTGCAGGCGCAAATCAAACTCCTAAGACAGCTTTATCTTTAGGAATAAGACGAACCAAAACAGAAACACAAAAGAGTGACCTGTTAGAAACAGTAGCAGAAATTAGAAGAGAAAAAAGAAAAGCAAAAAGGCGAAACAAGAAAGAAGAACAGTTTCTCCTAGAACAAGATGAATGTATTGAATAAAACAAAAAAACAAAAAAAAAAAGGAAAAAAAAAAAAAGAAATAACTATACTAAATATCTATATATATAATAAAAAAAAAAAATAATATATACCACATTATACAAATATACAGGAAATAAACATATACAATAGCACAACTTTTACATGTAGGGCAGAAGGGCCTCCCTAACTGGTCTGAGAAGATCAACAGGGAGAGTACCCTTCAAAAAAAAAAAAAAAGTAATTAACCTGCTTCCCGGCCTTTGTAGGACCTGGCATCTCTATGATGACTGTATCACGAGAACTGACAGACACCAGTGACCTTTATGTAATCAATTATTACAACGACCGCTTGATTAGTATCGATTGTTCTGATCAAAAACAAATATCAAAAGAATATTTAAAAAAGGATTGTTGCTACCGGTTATAGATACTATAGTCCGTAAACCAGGCTGATGTACATGTCATGAAATGCCGTTGAAGTGTCAAAATTGATGTAATGGTCGGGTATACTGTTTGTCTCGAGTTAATCGGTATTGCCGGGGGTGAATAAGGTCATTGCCTATTAAACCAGCAAGAGAGAATCATTTGCAGGATTTGATTGATAGTGCTCAAGACTTGTGATGTGTGTCCCCCCCCATGATAAGTGATGACATCCCAATCACAAAGCTGTTGTCTATTCAAGTTGGTGCGACCGGGTTACACACTTTGCTTATAGAGTTAATCCCTGTATGTTATCCTTGAATGAAGCCATTGACTTTTGTCACTGAGTAAATGGTCCTGTTTCTGAATGAGATAATTGTTTCTTTTTATTTCATTAACTGTTAGATATGCAATGCACATGTATAGATTTTTCACATTTTCCCACAACCACCGTCTTTCCGTTCGATATTACAACTGAGCACTAATAATTTTAACACCTAGAATTTTAATAACAATGGACGAACCTCCAACTAAAAAGAGACAATTTTAAGGCTGGAGAAAATAATTATTGTAACTGAAAGAAGTGAAAAATTGCAGACCATTCGCAAAAAAGCGGTTTAAACGTCGGTAAAACAAATTTAGGTTGTTATAAAGGAAAAGGAGTAATTCAGAAACGATTTTATATGCTAAAATATGTGATCTTCAAATGTAAATGTGATTTCATGTTTAATGATAGAAGTATATCTTTATTACAATATAATTTTGTTTTTAGATGAATGCATACAATATTTTAACAACAACTATTAATAAAGAATAGAATATATGTACAGTGATTGTGGTTATTTTTCTTGAAATTGTTCTGAAACTGGACCTTGGAAACTGGCATTTTTGTACAAACCTGCTATGAAAGACCACCTGTCTTGAGAGACCGCTTTTTGTTGGCAGAAGGGGCGGTCTCTCATAACAGGTTTCAGTGTATTTGTCCTCTGAACAGAGTTTAAGACTGACTACAGGCAACTGTGTATTGACCTAGTGAATGAACTCCACACATCCCTGCAGAGTGTGTCCACCACAAAATGTAGTTTTATGCCTTTTGTTGCTATTTACAATCACCTTTGCATGTTGATAAGTTGATTGTTTCTTTTTGAGTTTCTATTTTTATTCACATTGATTAAATCGTTATAAGACACACTTATGATTTAAACAAAAAAGATGGTTTTAATGAAGTAGATCACTACAAATACATGGTTAGCTCAATCATTCACATGTACGCTCAGCCATTCAGGTACCAGCGCATGGCAATTAGTGTGGAATATGAACGAAATGACGAACCAACAAGAGGTAGTTAAAAAATATTTTAAAAATACTTTTAGTTGATCTAAGTCATTATTCTGATTTAATAACAGTCCTACCAACCATAAATCTCTCTCTCTCTCTCTCTCTCTCTCTCTTTTCCTTTGGTTGGTTTGGCTTTAAAACTCTCTTTTTCTCTCTCTCTCTTATCCTTTGGTCAGTTTGACTTAACTTTTACCATCATTTGTAAGTCCAGAGACATCATGGGATGACACAAGCAAAAATCCTCTATGCTCGTCTTTTCATAGATTTTTGCCTGTATCTTGCTACAATGGTCCAGAGAGAGAGAGAGAAAGAGAGAGAGATCTTTGGACATTTTCCTATTTAAGTAATAATAATCAATTTTTTGAACATTGTAACAGGTTTAAGAAACAACTGCAACAACAACAAAACATTAAACACATCACAGTATGTGTACCACGTAACCAAGAAATTTACGTATAATGTCAACAGGGTTTGCAACTTTGCATCATTGACTATATAAAAACTGTACATAAATCCCAAGGAAGGTGCACACATACCGTTATGACAAACCATGTTCTTGTAGGTTACTTGGTGTAATTTCAATTTCAAGGTTTTCATCGAGCCCAAATTCTTTTTCTCTCTCACTCCAGATTTCTGTGTATTTTGTCCCTTATGTATGAGAGGGGATTGGGAATGGAAAGCAGAAAGGATTGCGATGAAATTGTGTACCAAATTAAATTCATTTTGAAAATGGGGATTATTAATACTTTTTATCATTATTTTCATACGTCAATAATGATTAATGAGTGGACAGCACACACTTGTATGGGCACCACTGCAAGAATGTTTATATATGCATATTATTGCGGCATGGACAGATCACAATTTGATACACCAATCGAGTTGGTACATCAAATTGTTTTATACCAACACTTTAAAAGCCATGTTATTTTTAATGAATGTGGTATATATATATATATATATATATATATATATATATATATAGTTCCTCTTTCTTTGAACTGCAACCAAAAATTTTTCCATATGCATATTTACATTTAACATTGGTTTTAAGCAATACTTTATCTTGAGGTGGAAAATTCTGTGTTGTATGTACATTATAGTTACACTTTGTAAGTACATGAATGTATCGCATTGATATGCAGTGTATTCATATATAAATGTGCGTGTTTGAATGGAGATAAACAGGCAATGTATTTTGGCCAATGACTTCTAAAGGGCACAGCAAAACTATATACTGTAATGAACTAATAGGAGTAGCTAGATTATGGGACTTTAACTGAAAATAATCTTAATCAACTACGACTTCAACAAGAAGTTTCTTTTACTTTCTGAAACTTCATTACAAAATGGCCACCAAATCATTTAAAAACTACTTTGAAACAAACTCTGTATCATTTAGACAAAAGCACATGCACAGGTGTCTTCACACTATAGTGGTCATCTATTTAAACCAGTGCTCACCTATTCAAACCATAGTGGTCACTGATGCTATGGATGAGTAACCACAACTTTACAACTACATGTTCAGGGTGAAATTCAAAATTAAATGTAAATCTTTTGGAACACTGGTGTGCCACAGCCAGTCTTGACCCTTGGCATCACTCAGATGAAAACTGTGGACAGCTTCAAAATACCTAGGCAGTGTCATCTCCAGCAATGGCTTGCTTGACAAGGAGATCTCTTCAAAAATCAGTAAAGTAAGTGATCACTTGGAAGACTTTGCAACAGATTACTCACATCACAATATTACCATATCCACCAGGTTGAAGGTGTATAATGCAGTGGTCCTCACCTCCCTGCTCTACAGATCTGAAACTTGGACTGGATACTGCAGACACATCAAGCAGCTGGAGATACTCCACATGTAGGTTCTCTGCTCTATCCTTGGGATCCGATGGCAAGATAACGTTACCAACTTTGAAATCATCGATAAACCCATGACAGCAACCATCAAGGCAATGTTGCTCAAGGATCAACTTTGCTGGCCAGGCCTTGTCATCAGAATGGATGACATCCACTTGCCAAAACAGGTCTTCTTTGGGGTGGTATATGGCCGAAGAAACCAAGTCTGACCATGTAAGTGCTACAAAGACATTCTGAAAGACAGCCTAAAGTGGTGTGGTCTCAAACCATCAGCACTTAAAAACCTGCTGGCATGTCCTCACCTGCAATGCATCAACTAACCTTGAAAATGAATCCTGGAGCCAGATGGAGGCAGCCCCAGAGCATCACCACAGGTCAGCGTCTGTCCCTGTAATTACAATTGAATTCCAATGTCCCATCTGTCATCAACTATGCAAGTCAAGACGGGGACTGCAGAGCCATCTCCATACCACAGATGATTGCACAGAACCTGTCCTCTTCGGATCTGAATGACTACCATTATTAAACACTTTGACAGAATGCACATGCTGCCAGTTTTCTGCTTGGTCCAAATGAGGGTTAGGACAAAGGTTCCAAATAATGTATCAAACAAACAAATCACTATTCACATTGATATTTCATACCTTTCAATAAAAGATAAAATAAAATGAACATGAATTTTCTGTGTATTTCATTACTTGTAAAGTTATAAATAAAATACTGTCATTCTCAACAGCCTGTTTCATTTGTCCGAGAAAAATGTTCATATCTGCATTCAAACATAAATTTTTGTGTCATCTAGGCTTGCAATGATGTTTAGTAGCAGATGCTGCATCCAATGTTTGATTGTCACTTGTGTTAAAATTGCTCTTAAAATTTTTTATTTCTATAATTAATCATGAGGGGTATTTTTTCTTAAAAATGTGTACAATTTGCCAAAGTGTTTTAAATGTGCTCAGGACTCTCATAAATACATGTAAAATTTTCAAAAGAAATGCTGATTCTCCTGGTAATGTTGCCTCCATGACACACCTCATTTTCCCCCAGGATTCTCCCCTTTTCATATTCTGGTTAGCTGTGGTTAATCTGCAGAACAGCTAAATGCTATATTTAAGTAAACAGGCGTGAAGTCAGTCTGTTTAATTAACAGTTAATCCTTATCACTGTAATAATATTGTAAATAGGACTGCTCCCCAAAGGCTACTCTGATGTACTTCAAAGAAGCCAAATTCTTCTGAGTGTGCATGTATGAACTTGTGATTGACTGGCAAATAATAGATGCTCTATTTTGTTGTAATGGTGTTTAAATTAAATTGGTGATGACATGAATATAAATCATGAATGTAATCAAAGCTTTCAAAAGATTGAGTTGGACAATAACAACTGCTATTGAAGTATGTGGGATTTCCATAGGGCACTACAGTATCATGTAGGGACTTGTAAAAGAATGCAGAAAAGTACATTATTAAAAATGAGTTGGAAAAATCTGTTTTCATTTTTTTGGGGAAAGAGACCTGTGATGAAAATGACACTAATGCCAAAAGAAGGATAAAGAAACAACAGGCGAAGTTTCCAGCTGACTGGTGATATTCGAATATCAGTATCTAAAGCTTGTGCAGATTTGTTTTGACAACAGTTCATATCAACAGTCTCAAGTTACATGTATTTAGGAACCATACATGTACCAAAATTAATTCATCTTTTCTACAGAATCCACCATTATTTCTTAGGGTCAACTCTTAAGACATTTAACACTGTTTACAACAACATCTACTCACTTATAACTGGACTCCAACTGCAAACAACACAGACTCTGATTGGCCATCAAATAATGTGCCAGCAGATCAGGGTCTATTCTGCTTATTCTACTTATTATGCCTAACATACTGTATAGGCCAAGATCTGCTTGTGCATTATGGAACTGCAGATCTGGGTCTGTGCAATCTGCAGTTTGACTTGACTTACGAATAAATATATATGACATGAAAATGTCATACCCCAATGTAACAATAGGCAAGTGCATAACATTAGCAACTGATTGATTTTCTGGGTAAAATCAATGCAATTTTTATAAGATTTATTAAATTTGTTTCAATATACAATAAATATAATCTTTTTCAAATGAAACTGAAGAAAGTCTTTGGACAATTTTAATCTTTAATTTGCCAAAACTCACAAAAGTTAAAATTCGTTCAAATTGTTTCATAAATGCATTTGAATGAGTACTCATGAAAAACACTCTATCTATGAATTAATTTACTTTACCTATTTAAAAATCCGCTCACCTTCATAAAGAGCTGGAAGTCATAGAGGACATGGTGCAGCTTCATCTTCACAAAGTAATGGCAAGCTGCAGTCAGGTAGTTGTTCCAAGACTCAAGTGTAGGGTCCAGAAGCAGCATTTGATCCATCATCTTCCCAAGCTCCCCTGACTCCAGAGATGGCTTTAAGAGACCTTCCACAAACGCTTCAATACTGCACTTCTGAGATTTTCAAAAATATTAGTAGAACAACACAGTTTCATATGTGATCTCAAAGGTTATTATTAAACTAATATTATTCAGCTTTTCCTGATTCCTTACTGCACTTGTTTTCAAGCCTTTACTATTATTTATGTTTACCACACTAAAATTTTAATTTTAATCAGTTATGATTTACAACTGTAAATAGAAATGTTATGTCTGTTATGGTTTACATCTGTAAATAGAAATATCATGTCTTATGGTTTACAACTGTAAATAGAAATGTCATGTCTGTCATGATTTGCACTGTAAATAGAAATGTTGTCTGTTATGATTTGCAATTGTAAATAGAAATGGTATGTCTGTTATAATTTACAACTGTAAATAGAAATGTTATGTCTGTTATGATTTAGAACCGTAAATAGAAATGTTATATCTGTTATGATTTTTAAATGTAAACAGATTTGCAATGTCAGAAGATATTCAACTGTAAAGAAAACTGAAATGTCATAAGATTTTCAACTGTAAATTGGACTGTAATGTCTATTACATGATTTTTGTAATCATATCTGCAATGTCATATGACTTTCAATTGTGAACAGAACTGTAATGTGTTGTATGATTTTCAACTGTAAATAGAACTGCAATGTGTTATATGATTTTTAAATGTAAACAAAACTGAAAAGTGTTTTATGATTTTCAACTGTAAAAAGAACTGTAATGTCACATGATTTTCAAATGTAAACAACATTTGAATTTGTTATATGATCTACAATTGTAAAAAGACATGTTATGTTTGTTATGTGATTTACAACTGTAAACAGAGTTATGTATTTTATATGATTCTGAAAAGCTTTAAGATAAAAGCTTAATATTGTTGACTGTAAAAGTAACAAATAGTGTCTTGCTATCTTTTGACACAAGGGAGACAATACCTGTCCACAACTCACATGATCCAGTATGTATTTTTGACCCAAGGGAGACAATATCTCTCCACTACTTACCTGATCCAATATATCTTTTTGACCCAAGGGAGACAATATCAGTCTACTACTTACATGATCCAGAATATATTGAACAGCTTTCATCCAATAGCTATGTTTGCGGTAAAAGTCCACCATTGCTAGGTATGTTCCATAGGTCCGCAGATAATACACACATTCTTGGAACTGCAATGACTCCATACTGTCTTCTTCAACCAAAGGCTAAAAAATTATGAGATAAGATTGAAATAATAATAATAATAATAATAATAATAATAATAATAATAATAATGCCCTTAGTAATTACTGTTACCTTACTGAACTATTAATGAACATTTTGGGTTTTATCAGGCAGGTGGCAAATCATACTGATCATAATTGATCAGTGTTTTATCTACAAATGGCTTCATGTAAGTCATTTGACTCATCAAGGCAAAAAACAGTGAGTCAAAATCCAAACCAATGAGTCCTATTCAAGCTGATGACCAGTCTTCAGTAGTTTTTAAAAAATAATTATATTATTCAAATACACAACAAAAATATTAGTTATATAATGTGACTAAAGCCAATAAGGCAATTCCCTTGCCAGAAGCATCTGAACATTCTATATCTGTTAAAAATCTTGTTGATGGTTTCATGTCATCAGAAATAATCTGAACATATATGACAAGGCATTTATTGTTGGATATGTCAGTGCTTTCATCTGCCATTGCTGTCTTATTGACGAATTTTGCAGGTTTCCGCCTCTTTCTTGTGTGTGGCGATTATACGGTTCTAACATCCTGTTGCTACAAATGATGCGACAGTTACAGGTCACATAAGGTCAGCTCCAGGCTCCACACTCACTTGTAACCCTATGTATTATGATAACATCAGCATAAGAACTGATATGCGCATGTTTTCCCTGTTTGGGAGAGTTGTAATCTAGCCAGTAAAATAGAGCAACCTCTATTTTGTGTTAATCAGCAAAACATAACATTGGTGTGCATCAATTTATATACCGGCGACGATTTTTAGATCAAACGTTTGTTTTGTGTTAATCGGCAAAATATAACACTGGGGTGCGTCAATTTACATACTGTCGATGACTTTTGTGCATCAAATCTGAAAAGTCTGCGCATTTAACACACGACGCATGCGTAGATAAAACAACGACTGCTTATAAGTCTGGTCTAACCAACCGAAACAAAATTGGCCATGATCTGCTGTCACATAATATTCTATCAGATAAGAGCCTATTCTGTCTATTCTGCTTGCTCCTAACAAACTGCATAGAGCCCAATCTGCTGGCATATTATGCAATGTCAGATCTGGGTCTCTGCTGTTTGCAATTGGACCGACTCATAAGTGAGTATATACAGTATGTGTGCAATTGATACATGCTAATACATATCAATGAGATTGATTCATTTTGGTAGAGAGTTGAGCAACTGGCCATCCTGGAAAAAAAAACAAATGACACTACCATATAAAAGGTTATCACTTTGGTAGTCATTAAATTTGGACGATTTTCACAGTACCTTTTTGGTGAATTTGAGTTTGGTAGCTAAGTAATGTAAAATTCAATGCAATCCACTACATGTGTAAAAGTGTACCAAGGTACTATCTATTGAAAAGACATTCAGTACGTACAGATATAGGTGTCATAATCAGGTTCTTTATTGATCCTGGGTTGGCAAGAATCATCTGTATCTGCAATCAGAAAAGAACATTTCCTTCAGATTAACACTAGAAAATAACTCAAATTACTTGTATACTTAATAATTTTCAGGTAAAGTTCATATGAGCAAAGATGGAAGCAGAAAGAAAGGGTTTACCCTCTGATGAAAGTCAAAGGGGGAAAAACATTCCATGTACCGGGAAATCAATATTTTCGTCTATGACAAGTTTTCTCAGCATTCTTGTTTTAATTTTTATATAAATAACAGCACTTAACACACCATTTTGATATTTAAACTTTCAAAATCATTGTTAGAGTGGTAGAACATATTTCGCCTTTTATCTGTAAACACAAGGATTTCTTACTGTAAGACAACTAGAATTCTGTGTTTTGTAAAACACATTTTCCTCCACTTCACCATTTTGACATCCACCCCAAAATTTGAGCCTCCTGGATAAAGGTCCCTCAATGCAAAGACTGCCCCAAGAGCAAATGTCAGTTTGGTAAGTACGTTTGTCCTTTCATATCCAGCAAATATGTATATGGTTATAAGATGGGAATCTCTATAGTTTCCAAGTTATAACCCAAAGTTTGGTCTCTGGGTATAAGGATGGTCCCTGGGATAAATGTCAGTTGCATGTACAAATTTGTTGGGTTTTTTTTGCAGTAAGTGCATTTTATACTAATGTGGGGATTGCAATAGTTTCCAAGTTATGACCAAAGGGCTAACCCTTGAGTGTATGGATGGACCTTTGAGTCAATGTACATAACAGGTAACTTCATACCTGACAAGTTAATATGTGGTTATTTTATACATTAAGGTGAGTATCTCAATAGTCTGTATGACCTTGGAGCAATACAAAAAGTCAGCAGGACATCATCAAGGGCCTCCAGTCAGATATGTCTTGATACTTGGGTCAGTGATCACATATGCCAATTCTCAGACATATTAGACATATAATTCTGGAGTAATTTACACCAGCACCACCTTCTGGCCTCACATCTCAATTCCAAAAAGCTGGAACCAATCCCTAGCTATGGAACTACCAGTCCGTTTTTAGCAGTGTAGTCTGCACCTAACAAATGTATGTATTATGGAGTGAGTGTATCACAATATCCTTGTTCTTCTTTGAAAGCTTAAAGATAATAATTTTAAATACATTGTGAAGGAATGTTTTGTCTTGTACTGTTGCTGCCCTTTTCATTTATTATTACAAGAAGATTTAACTATGTCTAAGTGAGAGGAAATACAAATAAATGTTATGCAGAACCCAGTGTCTCATCTGCATCCCTATGTTCATCTTAAAATTGCTGACCATGATGCTTAGGTAGGGAAGCCATAAAAAACTGGAACCTAACATATCAGTGTACAAACTTTAGACCCATATTAATGTTATACCAAAGTTTCAGGTGAATGTGACTTTCAGAAACTTGAACAAAACTTTAAAATTGTCCATCATGAAGAACCAAGCTTTCAGCTTAAGCAGGTGGGACAAGGAAGACAGCATGAACTTTTGACCCATAATGGTATTATCGGAGCTTTTCTTGAATGCTGCAGCTGATGTAGAAGATATGCAACTTGAATGCAAAACCTGATGCTGATGACTATGCAATTGCATTGTCACTGGAAAAGTGACTACTATATCACACCATGCTTATGCAGGTGAGACAGAAATAAAACCAACATATGGTAAAATAATTATATTTCTTTTCTTTGTCATAAATACTTCTCACTTTCATACAGCTGGCATACTACTGTCATAACTTAAATATTGATAATTTCATACAACTTTAAAGGAGAACATGATGATACATTGTCACAGCTTAATGGGTAGACTAAGAACAACTTGGGATTGTAGAATTTCTATCTTTTACCCTCTAAACTGCACATCTCATTGACAATGGAATGAATGGATTATTTTGAAATTTTAGTATAGCAATATGTTTATTGCATGAAATCACTGAATGTCAATATGTTTATTGCATGAAATCAATGAATGTCAATATATTTATAGCATGAAATCACTAAATGTCAATATGTTATAGCATGAAATCACTGAATGTCAATATGTTTATTGCATGAAATCACTGAATGTCAATATGTTTATAGCATGAAATCACTGAATGTCAATATATTTATAGCATGAAATCACTGAATGTCAATATATTTATAGCATGAAATCACTGAATGTCAATATATTTACTAATGGGATGATTAATGATTAACAACAATTGCCTTCAAAAGAAACAAAAACATTTTGAAGAGTCAAGCTTATACAAGCACAGAAAGAAATGCAGAGATGCCCATTGACAACCAGGGAAATTTGGGACATAAGTTAAAAAATTAGTGATTCTATTGAAAAATTAGGGATACTTACCATAACAAAGAAAAATTACGTTGGGAAGCCAGAAGAACAATAAAATAATTTTAAAACATTACAACACATGCCAAACAGCACAGTACATGAAGAAAACACAAAGAAGCAAAATAAAGTATTCCAGGTGATGGTACAAAACTGATCATATAACATTACCAGAAATGACTAAGAAGGACTGAAACAAACTGTTCTGAATAATAGCATGTTATATGCCAAAAACTGATCTCATATAAAAAATTACCAGAAAGGACCGGAAAGGACCAAACACGCTCTAAAGTTATGCCAAAAACTGATGTCACAAATTGCCAGAAAAGTCTTGGAAGGACCAAAAATACTCTCATATGGTTTCAACTTCCACCAATTTTTTTGTTTTTGTTTTATTTTTTTCTAAACCATCTTGAACATTTTCCTATGATGGCATAATTCATAAACAGGCTCAGCAATTTGGGACATTAAGGCCCAATTCGGGATGATGGGCATCTCTGGAAATGTAGCAAAATGGTAAAGGTATAATAAAATAATAAATTAAAGAATGATGTTATGTCAAATGGCATCTGAGAATAAGAGTACCAACTATGGCACATAATATGCCTGTGTTAACAAAGTCTGAGAGTGGGCTGGGTGCTGTACATTTCTATGTGTGTGAATGACATGGCCTGGACAGGAAAATATTACTGAGTAAAATTTCTCTACAGGTTATTATGATTGGGTATGGTAATTACTAGATGTAGTATGGTTGTTGGTGTGAATAAAATGCCCTGGACAAGTACCTATTACAGTTAAATTTTTCCCATGATGATTATACATGTGGCTCAAATTTCATTACAGACATGACAAGGACAGAAGTCACTGGGTTTATTTTCCTTTTATATGACCTTAATAGAGATCAATGTGACCTTGACCTTGATACTGGGGCATGGCTGAAATATGTGCAGCTCCATCCAGTCATGATACACAAAATGACTACAGGTTCTTGAAAATATTTACAGTTGTTAATAGTTAATGAACAAGGATGTAAGTCACTGATCAACATATTCCCTTGCTGTCATCTTAATTTTTTGGGGTTGCTATGGTATGCAAAAACCCTCCTAGTCATGACACATATGTAGCAAAATGTTTTACTAAAATATCCTCAGTGGTAAAACACTTGCAATTGAAAAAGGATGCAGACTGATGATTTCTATTTACCCTGGCTGTGAGTCAGGGGATGAGTCTGCTGTAAATGGTGTCTTTTGATGTGTACCAAGTAGAGTGTGTGTGTGTGTGTGTGTGTGTGTGTGTGTGTGTGTGTGTGTGTGTGTGTGTGTGTGTGTGTGTGTGTGTGTGTGTGTGTGTGTGTGTGATATTTCAGTGAAAAATCCCCAGCAATAAAAACTTACAGCCCATGCAAGGATTTGGGATACTAAATTGCTTTTATCCTTGATGTGACCTTGACTTTAACCCAGAAATATTACCACAGTACCTGACATACCAAGTTTCATCAAAATCAAAAGTTATAGGCTAGACAAGAAAACAATAATGGCCAGACTGACATACAGACTGATGCACTGATGGACTGGCGCACAAATGGATAAATGGACCATACTATAACATAATATGCCCGACTTAACAATACATACAACAAAATGTAAGCTTTATAGATAAATGTAATGTCAATTGAGAACTAACTGGCAGGTTAAAAGACACTATGAATCAACAAATAACAAAAAATATTGTTATTATGCATGTTATAAAACTTTCAAAACTTGAGCAAAAATATCCTATAACTGTTAGTGCCATTGCCAACCACAAACTTCATTTATAACTCCAAAATCATCAACATATCAATTTATATTTTTAATTATCTAATTACCTAGTGACATGTTAATGTATCACAAATGATAAAATCCAAGAAATATAGATACACAAGCGTTCTGCCAAGTCACTACTGAAAATTGTAGAGTGGTGAACTAGTTGTCATGGCATATACCAAGGGTCATGGCATATACCAGTGCTCAAAGTATCTCAACACTACCACGAATTAGTTGTAAAGTAAACTCCAATTTCATTAAACTTATGATTGAAAATTCTTACCTTACAGTTTTGGTAAGTCGTTTTAACATCTTACAAATAGTAAGACTTTATGGTATCAAGTAGTACCATACAACCTGTCTTGAGTGACCACCCTTTCATCAAACTACAGGTGGTCTCTCAAGTTATTTGGTTACTTATAACATGTCAGTGCTGGAGGCCAGTTTACAAGGTCAGAATCAACTGGGCTTAAGAAGAAAAGTAACCACAATTCCTGTACATGAAATTTTATTTTTTGTTCATAGTGTTATATATATTCATGTCAAAATAATTTACATATAGCAGTAAAGATATACACCTATCATAAAACATTCCCATTTATATTTGTGAAGATGTTAACATATCTAAGATATCTATAATAACGGCTGTATTCCCATTAATATTTGTGAAGATGTTAACATATCCAAGATATCTGTAATAATTGCTGTTTTATTGACCCTCCTAGGATGAGAATGAAAAAAAATAGAAAAAAAATTGGGATGTTAAGCAAGTTTCGAACTCACCACCTCTTGTTTGGCAGCCAGGACACACAGAAAGACAAATCTAGGTGTTTATATTGTTAGGAGTCTAGGCTCTTAAAATAAGTAACAGAAAAGAGTGAAGACAACAAGCTTTGTAAAATTTAACAAAATATTTTATTTCCCTAGAATACCAAGTGAACAATTAAGAAAAAAGAACTTACGGTTTTACAAATCAAATCAAAAAATAATCCAAGAATTAAAAAATAGAAGTCCTAGTAATAAAAGGTCCTCAATGAAACTGAGTTCAAATCCCAATGAAATCCAAAATGGAAGGCGATGATGTCTGTTGTAACCTTCAAAGTGTAGATGTGTCAACAGTTTCTTCTTGAATCACAGAAAATATTATTCCAGTTTCGAATTCTGTATAAATTTCAACAAATGTCTTTATCCAAGAATTTTGTAGGAGCACTTATGTATTTCCAGGGAAAAGAATCACTTGAATTCCATAAAATAAAAATTCAACTCAAACTGGTCACAACATAACAACTTAATGTGTCAACTGTTTGGAGCCCGACTGAAAAAACTCTATCAAAAACAAGAGTTATACACTAACTATGATGCAAAACTGATTCCCGGATGACGGTCAATCTTCTAGAAAAAATAGAAGTTTGTAACAATAAACACATGTTTCATATCACATACTCCAGGTATGGCCTTGACTTAACTTAATAATTCTTACTCTGAGAAAGAATTAAAAAAATATTAAAAAAAGTTGTTTACCAAAACTGTCACTGATTCTGAATCAAGGTCAGCAACTAGATACAGTTTCTATTATTAGCTGTTTATCAATGAAATAAAAAAAATAACAGGTCAAACAGAACTGAACTGAATTTCTGGACAATGTCAAATCCAGTAAACAAAGTTACATTACAATAACATGTAATGGAATTAAAAAATTTAAAACTAACAAAAAAACCCAAATATATATAACACTTCCCCCATGAAAGAAAAAGAAAGATTTATATAATAAAGCTTTCTTTTTACCATAGGTCAATTATACATGAGGTTTATTAAAAAAAATAACATAAGAAGAAATCTTATAAATGATACAAAGTATACATGGAATAATATATTTCTATACACGTGAAAGTGCATCTGCTAATACATTGTCTTTTCCCTTGATGTGCCTGATGTCAAGATTATATTCCTGTAACAACAAACTCCATCTTAATAATCTCTGATTTTTATTTTTCATGTTGCCGATGAAAACAAGGAGGCTGTAATAAATAAACACAATAATCAGAGAAGGAGCTGAACTAATGTAAACTTCAAAATGTTGTAATGCCAATATCAAAGCCAAACATTCCTTCTCGATTGCAGAATAATTTCATTGATGCTTATTTAATTTCTTAGAAAAATAGCACACTGGATGATCAACACCATTTCTATCTTCTTGAATCAATACTGCTCCAACACCAACATCACTTGCATCAACAGACAGTTTAAATGATTGACTGAAATTTGGAGCTGTAAGAACTGGTGCACTTTTAAGTATGGCCGTTAATGTATCAAAAGCCTCCTGACATTTTTCAGTCCAACTTGGTTTTCTTGCTCAATAAATTTGTCAGGGGTTCAGCAATTATGAAAAAATTGGAACAAAAGTATCCAGCCATACCTAAAAATCACATCAGTTGCTTTTTACTGACAGGCACAGGGAAATCAGAGATAGCCTTGACCTTGGCATCTATAGATTTAACTTGTCCATGTCCCACAACATATCCTAGAAATGTTACACACGCATGGCAGAACTCACTTTTGGATAAATTAATTGTCAAACTTGCATCATTGAGTCTGTCAAAGAATTTCAGAATTGTTGCTAAATGTTCTTTCCAGGTGTTGTTGTAGATGATGACATAATCATGTAAACATCACAATTATCTTGACCAGAGGTAATCATGTTCATTAAACGTTGAAAAGTTCATGGCTAACCTTTCATCCCAAATGGCATCACTTTATTTTGATAAAGTCCATCTGGAGTCACGAATGCCGAAATTTCCTTTGCCCTTTCCGTCAGTGGAATTTGCCAAAATCCTTTCAGAAGGTCAAATTTGGTGACATACTTTGTATTTCCAATTTTATCAATGCAGTCATCGATTCTTGGCAATGGAAATGAATCTGTTTTAGTCACACTGTTCACCTTTCTATAATCAGTGCACATGTGGAAAGTTTTATCTGGTTTCAGAACAAGTATACATGGTGAACTCCAGTCACTTTTAATTGGTTCTATGAAATCATTTTCCAACAAATAATGAATTTCTTTTTTCAAGTATTCCTGTTTGAGAGGGTTCATCCTGTATGGGTGTTGTTTCACAGGTTTGGAATTTACAATTTCAATTTCATGGTAAATTTTGTTTGTTCTTGTAGAAACATCTGGAAATAAGTGCTCATATTCAAATAATAACTGTTTAAGTTCATTCCTTTCTTGTTGTTGCAAATGTAAAAGTGTCTGGTCCAGATTATTCATAATTTCTGAATTCCGAAGATTTGTTACTCCAAAATCAATAGTGTCCAATTGCATTCCTTCACTTAAATCCTCACTGAGTGGGACAGGTACAACTGAATTAATTGCATAATTAACCTGGCTATCTCTCTCAATATACTGGTACTCCTTTAATTTATTTATATCCCAGGAGTACTATTATTATAATTTAATTTATTCATTTTCTTCTTAACTTTATAAGGGTTGTAATAATATAATCTGAAGAAAATTTTGAAGAATGAGCAAGAGAGACAGAACTCACCACACTCAAAAGTTCTCTCCACTGAAGTTCTGTCAAACCATAATTTCACTTTTGACTTGAATTACTGAGTGCCAAATTCAAGCATAATTGACTGGAAAATTCCAGACATAAAATTTGACCATTGATCAGATTAGACAGATTTGGGAAGGCCAAATTGAGTAAAGAACTTTATCAAAGCTTTTACTACTGTTTTAGTTTTTATATTCCTCAAAGGAATTGCCTCTGGGAATCTTGTTGACGCACACATTATGGTCAACAAGTATTGGTTACCTGATTTGGTCTTAGGTAAGGGACCAACACAATCTACCATTATTCTGCTAAATGGTTCATCAAATGCAGGAATAGCTTGCACATGAGCCTTAGGTATCTTCTGATTGGGTATTCCTACCATTTGACAAGTAAGACAAGATCTGCAGTATTTACAAACATCACTTTTAATTTTTGGCCAACAGAAGTGAGTCAAGATCTTGTGATAAGTCTTACTAATCCCTAAATGACCAGCCAAAGGAGTTTCATGGGCCAGACTAAGAATTTCCTGTCTGTATGATTTTGGAACTACAATTTGATAGTTCACTGACCACTCGTCACCAGCAGGTACCTCAGGAGGTCTCCATTTTCTCATAAGAATCCCATTTCTAATGAAATAACAGACAGATACTTCTGTGGCTTCAGTTTCACTAAGGGCTCTTTGAAACAAACAGATCTCAGGATCTTTTCCCTGTTCGACGACAAGTAATTGTCATTTGTCACCCTGATTAGATAAAAGAGAATGAGTAGTTAAAAGAGCATCACTGTGATCAATACCCTTTGATTGATCCAAACAAGGAGTGAAAGTGTCCTCATCAAAAGCCTGACCAATACATGTGTCAGCTAAAAGAATACTTTCCTTATCAAAATCATTCTCAAGAGCTTTCTTTGCCATAGCTCTAGTAACTGCACATGCTGGGTACAAATCAGGGAATTCTTTTTCAATAGGATCAACATTCTGATCCAAAGAAGGCTTGTCAGTTACAAGTGGATTAACCACAACCTTATCTCCAGCTAGGTCGTTGCCTAGTAATAAATGAATTCCCTCAATGGGTAAAGAATACACTATACCGACTGTCACAGGTCCTGAGACTAAGTCTGATGACAAATTTACACAATGGAGAGGAACATTAACAAAGCTGCACTCTACTCCTTGAATAAGAACACTATCATTAGAAGAAGACTTCTCAGAAAAAGGCAAAGTATATGATAATAAAAGACTCTGAGAAGCTCCTGTGTCCCTTAAAATTTTAATAGGGATAGGATTGGCTGAATCACCCAAGAGTGATATAGAACCCTTTGACATCAATGGTTCATAATTCTCCATAATAAAATCAGACTGGGGTTTATTAGACCCAACAAATGTATTGCTTTCAATACATGACCATGACCTTGACCTCTTAGAAATAAGAGCATTTGGAATAGGTCTGTCTTGATTCTGATGCTTATTTTTCAATTTGTAGCAATCAGAAATAACGTGTCTCTTCTTCTTGCAATAGGTACAGGTAGGAAGAGATAAGGATTTGTGATCAAGCTTATCAGAAGCTTGATTTCTAAAAGTTGTGCCAGATTGAAATTTAGAAGGGCTCATATTAGGCTGAAGTACTTTTTTACCAGATGACTGCTGAGTGGAAGACCTGACTACAAAAGAAACTTCATGAGCTAAGGAATACTCATCAGCAGTATGAGCAGCATTTTCCAAGGTTTCGACCTTATGCTCATCAAGATAAATTCTAATGTCAATAATGGACACAGTTCTTGAACTCTTCAAGTAATATGAGTTGTATGAGATTTTTGTAATTTTTTTTAACCTTTTTGGCTAATCACCATCTATCAAATTGTCGTGCTTTTTCCCCATGCAAATTTGACATAGGTCTGGTCAGTTGATTTTCTAGAATTTCTAAATCCTTGTCAATAAGCCTCAGGGAGTAACTCATAACCCTTCAAGATATAATCCTTAACCACATCATAGTCAGCACTCTGCTGTAGTGACAGTGAAATGTAAATATCACGAGCTTTACCAGTAAGTACATATTGTAATAATACATTGTAATAATAGAGTCCAGTACTCTCTTGGCCACTTCAAAATTTCAGCAATTTTCTCAAAATGAACAAAATGCTGATCTACTTCTTTTTCCAGAAAAAGGGGTACTAACTTCATATTTCTTAAAACATCAAAAGTAGGGGAGTGTTTTTAATTCGCCAGCTCTAATTCTTTTAACCTAATCTGAAATTCCATTTTTTCCTTTTCTCTTTGCATTTGCATTAGCCTATCTTCCTTTTTCTTTCTCAAATTGCATTCATCTTACTTCCCTTTCTCTTTCCATTTGTATCATTTCCATCTGAAACTGAACCTGTCTTATCTCTAATTCCAACTTTTTAGCCGTACTTCCATTTTCAAAATTTCCAACCATTCCTGGGGAGAATTTTAAAAAATTCTCTACTTTTGATGATATTGTAAAAAAGCCTGTTGATTTCACTACAGATTTCTAAATGTGAAATAATACTTGGGATTTAAAAAGTTCTGAAACTAGAGGAATTTAAATTTCAAAAACAAAGTTTTCTGAAATATTTTAGCCAAAATTCATATATCCCAAGGACGAGCACCCAATTTTCTGTTATGAGTCTAAGCTCTTAAAATAAGTAACAGAAAAGAGTGAAGACAACAAGCTTTGTAAAATTTAACAAATAATTTATTTCCCTAGAATACCAAGTGAACAATTAAGAAAAAAGAACTTAAAGTTTTACAAATCAAATCAAAAAATAATCCAAGAATTAAAAAATAGAAGTCCTAGTAATATAAAGTCCTGAATGAAACTGAGTTCGAATCCCGATGAAATGCAAAATGGAAGGCGATGACGTCTGCTGTAACCTTCAAAGTGTAGATGTGTCGACAGTTTCTTCTTGAATCACAGAAAATATTATTCCAGTTTCAAATTCCATATAAATTTCAATAAATGTCTTTATCCAAGAATTTTGTAGGAGCACTTATGTATTTCCAGGGAAAAGAATCACTTGAATTCCATAAAATAAAAATTCAACTCTGGTCACAACATAACAACTTAACATGTCAATTGTTTGGAGCCCGACTGAAAAAACTCTATCAAAAACAACAGTTATACGCTAACTAAGACGTAAAACAGATTCCCAGATGAGGGTCAATCTTCTAGAAAAAATAAAAGTTTGTAACAATAAACACATGTTTCATATCATGTACTCCAGGTATGGCCTTGACTTAACTTAATGATTCTTACTCTGAGAAAGAATAAAAAAATATTTAAAAAAAGTTGTTCACCAAAACTGTCACTGATTCTTAATCAAGGTCAACAACTAGATATAGTGTTTCTATTATTAGCTGTTTATCAATGAAATAAAAAAAAATAACAGTCAGGTCAAACAGAACTGAACTGAATTTCTGGACAATGTCAAATCCAGTAAACAAAGCTAAATTACAATAACATGCAAAGGAATTAAAAAATTTAAAACTAACAAAAAAACCCCAATTTAAATAAATATAAATAACAATATACAGCTGACAGAATTAACTCATCCAGAGTCAGAATGAATTTAATTAGTGACACAAGCCAAAGACCTACTTCACCCACAACATAAATAGATTAATTCAATAAACAAAGGATGTAAATGATCCACTACAGTAGAACAATAAAGAGATCTTTGACAGTGGCACATTCAACTTGGTGTCCAAGTTTTATTAACTCACATTATAAATGACTATGGAGTTTACCAATGCTGAAAATGCTAGGAATTTAAGAGTGCTCATTCACCCCTAGCATTATATATTAACTCCACAGAAAAGCAAACAGTATACCCAAAGCAATGTACTACAATGAAAACTGGGTAAGATGATATCTCATTCTGCAATATAAGATTATCAGCACTGTGCTGGAATTTCACAACAGGCAAAAGAAGGATACAAGCTCTGAAACTATGTACATCACTGACCATTTTCTTCAAAGAAAAAATGGTTAATCATAATAAAAATTTTTTTATGCCTTTCTGTGAAAAAATACTTGGGTTAAAACCACTTTAAATGATTTTTTGTGTGATTTCATTGAAACTACTCCTAAATACTTTAATATGTTTTATAAATTCAAGTTCAGAATTTATTCTTTGATACAAGATCAGACAAATGCTGGTTGGTTCTTTTTTATGAGTTCACCTAAACATGATAAGCAACAGAGTTATACAACAGTGTCAATCAGTATTTAACAGTACAACAGCACATCAAAACTGTGAGTAAAGTGGCATGCCCAGATATGCACTATGAAAGATGCCCTCTGCTGGTGTGGCCACAGTTCAAACTTGCAACCCACTGACTGACTCAGTCATGCTAACCACTGAGTCACAGCAGGTCCTCCACAGAAAGAAGTGAAATAATAAAGACTGTATGCAGTGTATCATCAACAACATACAAGTACAGTCAAACCTGTCTACAGTGGTGACCTATGGGAAAAAGGCTGAAGTGGCCTTTGAAGACATGTGACCTCTTAAGGCAGGTTCTGCTCTCAAACTTGGTTCATGACAAATGCATGTACTATGCACTGATTAGCAATATCATTATTAGCAGTGGTAATATAATTATTACAGTAGTAGTAGTAGTATCATTATTATTACTTTATAATATCATTTTTATTAGTAGTAGTGTCATTATTATTATTATTTTACAATATCATTATTATTAGTGGTAGTATTATTATTATTAGTGGTAGTATCATTATTACTTTAAAATATCATTATTATTAGTGGTAGTATCATTATTAGTAATGGCAGTATCATCATTATTACTTATAATATCATTATTAGTAGTGGTAGTATCATTATTAGTAGTGGTAGTATCATTATTATTACTTTAAAGTATCATTATTATTAGTTGTAGTATCATTATTATTACTTTATAATATCATTATTATTAGTGGTAGTATTGTTATTATTAGTGGTAGTATCATTATTATTAGTGGTAGTATCATTATTATTACTTTAAAATATCATTATCATTAGTGGTAGTATCATTATTATTAGCGGTAGTATCATTATTAGTAGTGGTAGTATCATTATTATTACTTTAAAATATCATTATTAGTAATGGTAGTATCACTATTATTACTTCAAAATATCATTATTAGTAGTGGCAGTATCATTATTATTACTTTACAATATAATTATTAGTAGTGGTAGTATCATTATTATTACTTTAAAATATCATTATTAGTAGTGGTAGTATCATTATTAGTAATAGTATTATTATTATTACTTTAAAATATCATTATTAGTAGTGGCAGTATCATTATTATTACTTTAAAATATCATTATTATTAGTGGTAGTATCATTATTACTACTTTACAATATCATTATTAGCAGTGGTGGTATCATTATTATTATGTTACATGTATTAGTATTAGCAGTAGTAGAATGCACTCAAGATTCATGTCTTCAGAGTAGTTATTTAGAGAAAACAAAAAAAACAAAATAATAAAATAAAAAAGTTCCACATAAGATTACTGTATACTCACTGTAATCCCTAATATATATTACATTATCACTGATTGTCAATGTCATGTATTGATTGTCATGTGTCAAAGTTTTGATACATTTTTAGCAGTCCCTTTAATTTGCATTCAAACTTTACCAATGATTGAAGAAACACATGACTGACTTTTTGTTAGGCAGCTGGTGTAATTAGGCATAAAACAGGTGTTCACACTTCAAACAATTAATGGATGAAGCAGTTGTTCAAACTCACCGAGATTAAAAGATGGTCTGCTTTTAAGAGAGACCTTTGATGATTAGGGAATGAAAAGAAGCTTCCTATGGCTATCATTTCACATATTATGTCTGTATATATACCATTCCTTGCTCATCAAACAAAAGAAGTTTCATTTGCATAGTTGTGCAGTCACTGCTGATATGCTCCAGTAACTTGTAGAAGGCAGGGTCAAACCACTGCTTGGTTAAGGAACACATGGCTACCAACCATGGAAGACGCTGACTACATGACATATAGGAAATTTGCTGGGGGAAATTAGAATGGCCATTGTGGCAGGTGACCATCAACTCAGGTGACCTTTAGGACAGGTTTGACTGTACAGTCAAATCTGTCTTAACGGTTACTTTATGTTGTGTTCATCTGGTCACAACAGTCATTCTAATTCCCCCCCACAGGCAAATTTCCTACATGTCATGTGTGTAATGGGTCACCCACTTTCTGTTGTCAGCAGCCAGGTGTTTCCTAACTTTATGCAGTCATCAGTGTGCAATCACTTCTTATCTTGCTTGCACTCACCATACTTCAGTCACACTGTCAGTGTAACTCAAAGGTGTCAATGTCAAATACGAAACTGCGGCAGTTTTCATCATTAGGAAAAAGGGTCAAAGCAATTTATGTTATTGCAACAGAAATAGAAGTTGCCTTTAGTACCAGTGTCATAGATATAGTTTGATATCTTCATCTATTTGCCTGTGTGGAACATAAATTTGGGTGATAACACCATGTAGATGTATTTTATGATTTTGTTGAATAGTGTACATAAAGCAATATTAAGAACATGATGATAATGATGATGATGTCTGTTGCATAGTATTTGCTCAGAAACCAATTCTGTAAGTGAACCTGTGTAGAGAGGCCACCTGTGCGCAAAGGCCACAGTTGCCTTTTCCATGGATGGCTGTTACTGACACGTTTGACTGTATCTACACATTCATATTTTAGTACAAGAAAGTGGTGCAGAAAGCCAAGCTACTTAGGCTCAAGTGAAAATTCAAATGAATACAGCATCATGCCCATATGCCTTACTTAAAAGACATTTTAACTTTCTGTTTCAGAAATTTGAAAGTACATAAGTGTACAGCCCTTCTCTTGATAGAGATCATATTTACCTAAACACAGATCTAGCTGTGAGCAACACAGACACTGATCTGCAGTTGCATCATACACCAATAAATCAGAGTCCATGCTGCTGACTGGAAATAAGTAGACCCTGATACATTACTACATTAAGCAAGATCAAATTTGGATCTATACTGTTTGCTGATGGACATGCTTTATAGATGAGCAAATGTAACATGTTTTTGTTGTTAGTATTAAGCTGAAAACTGATTATCCAATAGACTGCATACATGGGCACAATTCAAAGAAAACTGGCAAAACATTGTACATTATTTAAAATAAGCATATATTATGTTATTTTTATCACATAACTGGTCAATTTAAAATTTATCACCTTTATTTTTCATAATTTCAACTAGTGAATTTGTGAAATATTAGTCACATGATGGCTATCTGACATGATTTTTCCAGAATTGATTGAAATGTGGGAAGGACGGATTTATGCTTGTTGTCTGCATAACAATGTGCCTGTGTCATCCATTATAATCACATTATTTAGTCACAGAGTTACAGTTACATCTGCACAAAGCGTTCATTTGCTAACATCAAAATATGTAATAATACAGTTTAGGTTAGCTGAACAGACTCATAACTTTTGCGATCAATAATTATTGCATACAATGACTATGCAAACATGTATGTATTAGCCATTTGAGGACAGCTACTGTACTACCCCAGACTTCAGTGTCATAATCCAAAGACATATTCCAACATACAGCATCACTGCATCTCAACCATTCCTTTTTCTTAGGTCCACTGTAACAGTCTGGGGTGCACTTCACAGAACCAACCCTTTAGGGGTGGGTTTAACTTTTGTACATACATGTACATTATCTGTACATTGTTGGCTAAGATTTTATGTTTAGTTCATGACAAGACAAGTTTATACATCCTGTATACAAAGTTTGATACCTGAATCATAAAGTCTGGTGAGGAGATGCATCCTGATGAGTACGAAATCCTCATCACAATAGTACAACTCTGACACAAGTACTCAGTTTCATCCCATCAGACTGCCACAGTTACTTGGTGGAAAAACAATATCTGAATTAATCTTTGATCCTGACCTTGGTGACATGGCAAGAATCAGACTTTTCAGTGATGATACCAATGCTTACCATGTCTTTTTTTTTTTTTTTCAAAGACAGCTTGAGATCCATGGAGATTCACAGTGTTGACCTCTTAGTCTTGAATATAGGACAGTGAATGTTACATTCAGTTCACAACTAGTATATGACATGTGAATCAATCAGTTTTGTATTTATATCTCAAATAGCTTCTGAGATAGAAAGTATGCATATACCAATGTAAAGAAGAAATATGTTGTTGTTGTTGTTGTTGTTGTTGTTGGGTTTAACGCCATTTTTCAGCACAAGATAGGCTATGCATGGCAGCCAGTATAATTGGTGGAGGAAGAACCCTGGAAAACCCCGGGAACAACCACTGACCCACGAGAAGCTATTGGCAGGCTTTCTCACGTACCCACGTTAGCCGAGCCTGAGACTCGAACTCACGCAGACAGAGGTGAGATGGCAGTGATCCGTAATGGTGAGTGCTTTAGACCACTAGGCCACTCGGGGCCCCAGAAGAAATATGAGTTAAGAAACAGAATCTGAACATCAGAACAGGAATACTTTAAAGTTTTCATCCATCATTTTATTTTAAGCAGTAAATGTTACTGATTCAAACTGATTTTTGGTTGAAATGTGATTCCTGTAATCTTATTTCCCAATTTGGTCATAAACATGTCTGTCAAAAAGTGCTGATGGCTTGTATATCCAGTTGTGAATTTCTGTAGCACACCTTTTTTGTTACAATATATTCCTTTTCAGTCACCATTTGTTTTAAGATTTTTTTAAAACTTTCTGAGGTTAATTAGAGTACTCCATGTTTGATTGATCAATATTTGACTGCTTTTTTAATTGATCAATATTCAACTGATTTTAAGATACAAGTGCTTAAGTATGCTTTCACAATGAATAACACCCAGGCATTACAAACATTTCAATAATGTAAATATACTGGTGTTTAAGTTAGAGTTCACCTATATGAAATTTTATCTGACCTGAAATCAGAAACTGACAGAAGTGATCTTAATGGTGTAATTTGAGGTTAAAAAGTATAAATGATTCTGCCAAAATTGGAATAGCCTGCATCCCTGCATATAAACAATGAGCATGTCCAATCAGGGACATATATCCAAGTCAATGGTTCCGTGAAATGCAGTGTCTTTCCCTTATCTGAATTTTTTATTTTGAAGTTTTAGCTCATTTAAAAACCTCAATACCAAGTTAACACTGTCACTACTGATGCTGACTTCATACTTGCTATGTCTTGCATTTCTGTATGAAAAAGGCGAGAAGAGAATATTCTGCTTATTAGGAGGTTAGAGATTATCATGTCATTTGAAAACACCCTAATTTTATGCAATTCTCATGTCATTTGGAAACATCCTAACATTATGCAATTCTCATGTCATCTGGAAACATCTTAACGTTATGCAACTCTCATGCCATTTGGAAACACCCTTCACATTATGTAATTTTATTTTTCTATGAATGTGCAAAGTCATTGATATTCCAATGTGTTGGGGTGATGAGGTGAGGAATGGGGTTGCAAATGACCAGTGAGTAAATTCCATACATAGAAACTTTCTGACTTAAAAGGGAAAATTCCAAAAACATATCTGAAGCTAGAACTATACTTATATTAGCATTTGATCACTAATGTCTTTTGGATGATCAGTTCTTTATAATGTAACATATTAATCTTTAGTACCTTTGATTCCATGTGTCTAAGCATTCGCAGCTGAAACTGAATTTGTTGGACTTGTTTATTTATGAAACTTCAAAAATCACAAAGCTTTAAAACAAACACAAAAATTGGTCTGATGAAAGAATGTATAATTTGTCACTGAAAAAATATAAGCAGCCCTTTAGTAAGTTATTCAATCAGATTTAATAACATGCTTTATTAGACTACATTTACCCGACAAGGATTCTGTTCCTATAACTGATTTGACAAGGTATGCCTGGTTTGGTATTACCTGACACATGTATGACAAAGCATGCCTGCCATGATCTTACCTGATACTTGTATGACAAAGTATGCCTGCAATGGTGTTACCTGATACTCATATGACATTACACAGGTTTTCTTTGTACAAATGGAAAATTCTGATAACAGCTATGCCATCTTTTCTACATTATTCAGTCCCCTTTGTACAAATATAAAATTCTGATAACAGCTATGCTATCTTTTCTACATTATTCAGTCCCCTTTGTACAAATGTAAAATTCTGATAACAGATATGCTATCTTTTCTACATTATACAGGCCAAGAAAGATTAAAGAAATGTAAAGTTCTACTCATCTGTTGCTAACTATGGGTCATTTATTTTATATATGTAATCTATACATAATACTAACAAAAGTTCTTGCCCAGGGTCCATGGAATGGGGCAATTCATCTGAAACAGTTGCCCCAGTTTATGTCATTTCACCCAGATGTGCAGAAGAAGTGAAGTGACTTCACCTTTTTCTATTTGATGTCCCTGTCCCTTTTTTCATGCTACTGTAATGCTTTTATATTATGAATACACTATCAACTCTTGCATTTTTATCCTGTTCAATAAGCAAGGTAAAAATATTTTAAATATACTATTTTGTGCTTCTTGATCAATTTTTGTATCAGAAGAATAATTGTTTATGTCTGAAATTAGGTTTCAAACTGTAAGATTCCAGCTAAAAATTCACACATGCTGCCTGAACTGAAATTTATTATTCTGTGGGATTTTATGGGCTAACTGCATGTAAGAGCAAATCATTATTCTGTGGGGTTTTAAGCTCTGACTGCATTTAAGAACAAATCATTATTCTGTGGAATTTTATGGCTGACTGCATTGAAGAACAAATCATTATTCTGTGGAATTCTATGGACTGAATGCACATAAGAGCAAATCATCATTCTGTGGGGTTTTAAGGGCTGACTGCATTTAAGAACACACAAGTTTCTTTCATATTTTGCATATGATTTAGAAGTAACCTGTATTTTTGGTTAATGTCTTTAATAATAGCTAAGTTGTACAACAATTTTAATGGATCAAACTAAGAAAACTGTACAAATTTTCATAAAATTTTATGCATATTTTCTGTTGTTTTTATATTTAAATCAGTGGTTTAGTAAAATGGCTGTTTAAGTGACTGTTGTAAACATTCTAAATTCTGACTACTTTACACTCATTTCTCATTATTTTCCCACCCCTTTGCTCTATTCAAGCAGGGGAAGGAAGTCAATTTGGCCCCAAAACTTTAGTCCAGCACAGACAACTGAATCAATAAAACTATCCCAATGCATGTGGGCAGGATGGGGTCCATCTACCCTGAGGAAATAAGATTTATATCTGGAATGAGGCTTGAAGGATTCCTGATGAAACTCTTACTCCTGGAAGCTTAGATTTTGTTACCTTGTTCAGAAACTTGGGAACATTTTTTTCTCACATACAACATTCATAAGTTTTGACTGACAATACTGCAGAAAATGAAAAGTCTGTGTACAAATTGCGTGTTATAAATGATGACATCAAGTAAAAGTCATCACATAAGAAGCATGCAAATTGAACTACTCCAGGCGACACCAGAAAACTAAACTTATCTAGGAAAAGCAAAAACATGAGATAATTCTGTCTAGTGGACAAGAAAGAATTATCTGACCTTTGTGTAGTGTCATATTCTGGGTATGCAGTAATGTATTGGAGAAAATCTAGTGTTTGTGTTCACATGACATAATTATCTAGTCTTTGTGTTTACAATACAAATCTAGTGTTTGTTGTTTACATGACATATCTAGTGTTTGTGTCAACAAATAAATATCTGAGGCATTGTCATCACTACTTGGAATAAAACAAAGTGTAGCCTATCTTAAGAGATCTTCAGTTCTTAAGAACCAAACATAAGTGGTCTCTGCAGATGGATGGTTTTTAATACAGGTTTTTCAGTAATTCAAGTATCAAATATGGAATCAAATTTTGTGGTCTATTAATACAGGTGGTTTCTTTACAGAGATGGTCTTGAGAACAGGTTACAAAATGTATTATGAAGTGTCTTTACTCACCTCCATGGATCCAGTACCAGGCATTGTCTCAAGACATTCCACTATATCACTCAGAACTTTACTGACTTGGCCATACATATTCTTATCTTTCGGAGTCTGAAATCACAACTATGCAATAACATATGACAATCATAAAAGCTTTACAATGCAACTTTTAGCAAGTAACTCTGGAGTTCTGGGTCTAAGTCTTAAATGGATTTAAACAGCATTACCTGGTAAAAATTCAAAACATTTCTCTGATAGCTGTATTAGACATAATTTAAATAAGTTACAGAGTAATTCTGGGGTTTTAAGTCTCTGTCAGGCATTTGCAACTTATGGCCCACCTATTTACATCACAGTGAGTGAACTTCAAAATTGCTTATCTGGCCCATACCCTGGAGGAAGCTGTACATGCCTGATGCAAGTCTTAAATGGCTTTCAATACATTACCTTGTAAATTCAAAACCTTAGCCTATTTACTGTATTAGACATAATTGATAGATGAGTCATCAAATTTAGCTTTCATGAAGGTTTTTTGATACTGAAGCAATAACCATGTATTAAAAGATGTGCTCATAATGTAAAAAGTATGAAAGACATGTTAATGTTATTGAAAAAGTACCAAGATATGTTAAATTTGTTGAAGTTTATGTACACAGAAGTTGTGAACATTTTGAAATTTGCTCAATGCTGTTCACCAAAAGACAATGACTCAATGTGAATTTTCTAAAGACGAGTCAAATTTACTTCTAAATTAATGAAGAACATAAGTTATCTTAATGAAGAACATAAGGTATCACAATCTGTGTTTATGTTCAACATGTTAGATAATCTCAATATGGAACAGCTATTCTTACAACCTGAATACATTCTGCCTGCTCAAGCAAAGTGTTCTTGATGAATTGTTTTTACCCTTAGACATCTGCTGAATTTCTCTCTGGCACCTGGGAAGTCCCCACTCTGTAAACAAGACATACCCCATGCCGCCCACACTCCTGTGGGGTCCAAGCCACACTTGGTTGACACTTCCATTGCCAAGGATAGTCTCTCATCCTCTATTAGTTTGTCTCTCAAACGACTGAAGAGAAAGAGAAGAACATAAAGGTCCTAAAAAACTCAGAGATTAAGTTGGCACTGAAAGTCAAGTCACTCAAAAAATATGCAGTTACATTCTGCATTCAATTTTTGATTTAACAAATGACCAACTTAAAAAATAATCTATATTAAATGCATGTTTTGACAGTTCTTATGTCTGCACATATGAAAGAGGACAGAAAATGACACAGTGATGTTTTGTAAATTTGATTTGCATTGTTTGTTAGGTTTTTTTAATTATATGCTATCGGTTATGTAAAATTGTATTTTATATCTGACCTTGTCCAAAATCAAGTTCATTGTCTACCTGACCAGAATCATTGATTTTTTTTGTTCTGTAACAACTAAGACATAATTTATATTTCTCTGTGAGTGTAGGAAAATATTATGATCATTATCTTAGTCTGAGTCAAGGACATTATGTTTATCCTGTTCTTTGGTATAATTTTAGTAACAGACCTTCTAATTGTAACTTGGATTGTTCTAGAAATGAAATTTTGCCCCTCATCTGGGTACTTCTTTTGTGTTTTAGTTTTTTATATAATCTTGTTTACATGAAAAATTATTTAAGCCTGCGATAACATCTGGGCAGAAATCATTTGTATTGTTGTATTCAGATGTTGATTGGGTGAAATTATTTATTATCCTCTGGAATTATAAAGTGCTCTATAACAATACTTTTGGACAGAGACATTAACTTAGAATTATAGTGAATTTAGACAAGGACTTCTTGCATTGTATTATTGTGATTCATTAAAAGACTGTCGGCACTACATTATAATTAGACCGCTCTGGTAGCCTAGTGGTTAGAGCGTCCGCCTCGGATGCGGGAGGTCGCGGGTTCGAACCCCGGCCGAGTCATACCAAAGACTTTAAAAAATGGTACTAACAGCTGCCTCGCTTGATGTTCAGCATTAAGAGGTTAGTGTTAGGACTGGTCGGCCTGGTGTCAGGATAATGTGACTGGGTGGGGCATCATGCTACATGTCTGCGGCATGATGCCCCAGTGCTAGACATCACTATGAACTGTCACACTGCAGACATCATAGCGATATGACTGAAAAATTGTTAAAGCTACGTTAAAAATCTAAATCACACACACACACACACACATTATAATTAGGGCCATTGGTACATTATTAGTACAATAGAAACTGCGGGCCACTAAGAGCACATCAACACCTTCAGCATTGGAAATTATCTGAAATACCACTAACGTTTATACAGAACTTTATTCATTAGGACTTGTGTTAGAAATTCTAGGATTATTTTGGATTTAATTTGCAACCCCATAATTTATTATTAAATTTTCACTTTGTATTTTAAGGAAATAAATTATTTGTTGAATTTTACAAAACTTGTTTGTCTTTGATATTTTCTATCACTTATTTTAAGACTATAGAGTCATAATAGTAACAAAAGAGTAGACTAAGCATTATGCATCAACCCAACTGCCACACAAATACCTTCACCCAGAAAACCCAGAAGAAAAATGTAATAATTAACTGTATGAATACCGGTGTCCATTTTTTTGAAAAACACAGTCAACACTCAGTTTGATTGGGCAAAGCCTCATTTATGTTCTGAGGTTTCTTTCAAAATTCTTAAGGCATGAGTCTACCTTAACTACTCAGATGTGTATTAAAAAGTAAACCTTCCTTGTTGCAATGTGTACAGAGTCTGAATTATGTAAACCTTCCATGTTGTGTTTTGTATTCAGAGAAATATGTAAACTGTTCTTGTTGTATTTTGTATCCAATGTTATAGTTATTTAAACTTTCCTCATGTTTTGTATAGTGTTAGAATTATATAAACTTTCCTTGTTGTGCTGAATGTACAGAGAATTATGTAAAAATTCCATGTTGTGCTGTATATAAGAGATGTTCTAGGAAAACATATATCCCCCCAGGGATGGCACTTCAAAAAAACTTCTGTAGGCGGTTGTATTTCAAACTATTTTGATTCTGACAGTGGAAGGCTGATTAGGAAAATCACCTCTGTTGTGGGTTGTGTTAACAAAATGAGAAATCGCTGGTGGGGTTGTCAGAAAAAAAAAAAGAATATTTATTTAAAATCGCATCTAACCCCCTCCTAGCAGTTTAACTTGAATAAAACATTGGGTCAGAAAATGATGCCAGTACACGTGAGTGCACCTAATTTGTACGAATTCGTGTACTTTTAAAACAGTGATACGCGTTCTGCAAATTATGTCAACGTCGCGGATATAAAACATGCTTTGCGCAGTATTCAACTTTTATTCAACTTTTAACTTTAAAAGTGCATTTCGGGATGTAATTCGCGCTGCCAGTAGCAATATCGCATCATTTGATGCGACATCCAGTTTCAAGAAGGCAAACGTTAAAATAGCTGGATACTTCGGTTCGACATGAATGGCTGTTAAACTAAATTTGATTGGTTCATTGGGCCCTGGAACAAGCATTTTATGGTAGTTTTAACCTTACTTTCATCATGGAAGTTATACAAATGCTTGTTTCAAATAAGGGCCACAAAGGAAACCAAAATGGCTGAATCACAACAGGGTTTGTCGTCAGACAATGTTTTCAGTCGGCAAATACTGGCTGGTGATAGCTATGATGACAATGAATTTCATGTATATCAGTCTGCTGGACATTGGGAAAATGTTACTGGAAATACCAGTGTGTGATTTTGAGCCAAAAATTGATGTTGAGTACGAGTCCAATGTACGTGTTGGATGGACAGGATGCTGGTTATTTATTCAAGATACCCATGTCTGAACAAGCAGACTATGGGAATGTTGGACTTAAACCCTAATACGGCATTATGCAAGAGAAAAAAATCTGGCATAAGAGGCAGCAAAGCACTGATTCAAGGAAGTGAATCTTTGGCAGAATTCATGTTAGTGAAAACTTTTCTTTTTGGAACAGAGATATCAAAGAGAGAATACCCATGGGGCCATACCTGTGAGATGTTGAAAATTGCTCAACCATAAAGAACAATAACTTGTTCAAGCTAGTTATGCATATGCGTTTCAGACAGCAGACAATGAAAGGTAGTTCTCAGCACAGAATAATATTCATACACAGGAGGAGGATCATATTAAATTCAGAAACAATCAGCAGATTAATGCTTATAGGGATCATCAGAGAATCCCCATACAACAATTAAGTGTGTGTAGATCTCTAGTTGGCAGAACCACTATGACAACAAAAGAATAACAAGACTAACTTTCATATCATGCAGATGTATTACCAAATGAAGTACATGCTCTCTATGTGCAAAAATTGAATGACATTAAACATAAGAAACTGACTGAAATGTGTAAACTCAAAGCAAGATGGATAAAATTTGTCCTGTTTGTGTGTGGTTATTCCTATGTATATTTTGAGGATGTTGATATTTTCTGCAGACCTTTTGGCACTTAGTTCCAAGCCATCATTTGGTATTTGTATTACAAATTGGATTACTATTATCTAGTACACAACATTGAAGCAGTGTCATTAACTAATGATGAAACTGATGAAAAAATACTTTGTCATTCTGATATATGGATTCTTTACTACACTACTAATCTGTTCATCCTGATTCTTTTTTACCATTTCCTTGAGTTTTACTGGTACCAATACTTTTAATAAAATTGTAACTTCTATTTTCTTACACTCTAAATATTTGTGATCATGTACATGTATTATTGTCAAAAGGTACAATGTGCTTAGTTTTGTTGTAAAATCTAAAACTATTAATTAGCAAGGGACTAAAGTAAAAAGTGGGTCAACTTCATGTGTGCAAAAATTATTACCATATTACAGAGTGTTGTTAGAAACAACAGAATAGCTGTACGAGATGTATTTTGGAAAGTTATAGAATCAGCACTCATATTGTAACCACATATTCCATTTAAATAATACTATCATTATTTCTGCATATTCCTATCAGTTTTTCCCAAGTGGTATTAATTTCCTGATCTGATGTTGTTCGTTTCTTGTGAAATTTTTACACATCAAGAATTCTCAGTATCATTAAAAAACAATGTAATCTGCACCAAGTTGAGTTGTTTGAGAAGAAATTCATTTTTTAACCCCAAAATCACTGAAGCTATGAGTTCTGGTATTAAAGTCTCAAATTAAATAACATTTAAAGTTGCCATGATAGTACTAAGTAATTTAGGATACAACTGTTCTAATTTCACCTTTGGTATATTCAGATCTTGAATGTGATGGAGGAACATAGCTCCAAAATAAACAGATCAATTTTAGAACCTGTTCATTGACTATGAATCAAGTATATAATCTGAGTCCAACTGAATTGTTAGGAAAAGTTTAATTCTTCTGACAACATCATAATTAGCTGTTAAATATGGAGTAAGCCTATGGTCTTTCTGCCATCCCAACCAAGACACCACCACAACCACGTGACCATGCCCAATGACATCACAGTAATAATCGCTATACAACTAGAGATGACATCTCTTTGAGTATTTTGATTTCAGTAGAGCCTTAACAGAGTGGAACAGTAAGAAAGAGTGACAGATATTTAAGTGTTAGAGAGATATTTAACAATGGCTATTCCTCCCGCCACCATTTCCTCATTGGAGATCACACACACACAAAACTTAGATTAAATCCTGAAATCTTAGCAGCATCCCTGCAGGGGAGATAACTTGACCATTTTATTTGATTTTATTGGTCTCTGGTTATCCCATGGTATTTCTGTTACTTGAACATTATCTTACAGTGTGTCCAGTCAGAATGGTCGAAAAGGCATACAACCATTGAGAGTTGTTGAAGGACTCACATTACTACAGATATGAAAGAACGAGAACCATACTATAAATCAGTGAAGATAAAATAGAGTATACATGGTTTTACTGTCCCTGACTGGTTGATAATGAAAGTAAGATTTTAGTAAAAAGATTCTTTTGAGAGCTTGTCCTACTTGTAACTGAAAAAAGTCAGGCAGATTGTTTTATTAATATAATTTCCGTCCCTCTACAGACCTGAGTTCGGAAGACTCATTACTGAAATCAGCACATGACTCTTTGGTGTAGTACTGAAAGCACACATTTCAAATTTGTGTACATCCAGAAAATGGTGCAGCTGTTATGGTTTTCTTTTCACAAAAGCTGTCGTCATAGATGTGTCTATACTGATACAAATTTGATCATGAGCACCCGATATTTTAAGTTATTGAATTTTAATATGGTGTTTGCACAATGGGAACTGAATTAGTACAGCGAGTCTTGAACACTTGAGTATTGTGCAGAAACATGTAATCCAAGCAGAATACATCCAGAAATGTAAAGGTTTTCTATCTTTCACATTGATATGCATATTCACAAACAATTAGTATAGTAGTAGGAAAAGTAAGTGACAAATTTAGATACATATCATAAACATGACAGTATGGTGGGGGGACAAGATCATAAGAACAGGCTGGAATGGAGAAGTATAATAACAACAATAATGAGTAGAAGTGTGCCTCTTTTTTGATGTGTGCAACATTATTTTCTCAGTTTCAGTAAGAAATTACATCAAAGGGAAGACAGTAAAGGATGTACAGTTAACTAAATCACGTGAATTTAGCTACTCAAATCGATTTTAACCTTCTGGTTATATCTGTTCTGGTCTGTTTCTGTCCATTCTGGTGATTATGTCCACTGAATCAGTATGGTTGGAAAAGAATTTGGCAAATTTAAAGATTGAAAAATCTTCTGGCAGATTATGATTCTACACTGTACTTCTGCCTGAGAGATGTGAATAATTTCATTTCTTGGTTTGTTGATTCTGGTTGTTGCTCAGTTCAAATGCTTCATTGAAAAACACTGATGCATTCTCATACTTTGTTACAAATATTTATTACAGATGTACATCTCCAGATATCGGTGAATATAGCTTGAATAAGTTATAACAGTTCTGGTTGGAACAATGGACGTTGTTAGAGAAACTTGAAATGAGCTAAAATGTAAACTTTTCTGCAGCTTGTGATGCAGGATTGCTCAAGACTTCTCCATCCCATATGCTCACCACGAAAAATCCATTTGTACCAACTAATGATGGCTTTTAGGTAATGGTCAGAAAGGCATAATTGACAATATTCAATGGTCTACAAAAATTACTGGAGTCGAAATTTATAAACTCAAACAGCTGTGGCAAAAATGATGGACTAGTACCTTTGCTGCTGTTGCCACAGTTGATTAGTTGGTTGATTTAGTTTGGTTTGGTTTGAGGGTTTTTTTTGAGGTGGGGCAGGGTTAACAGTATATTATGTGGAGGAAGAACCCCGAAAGACCACCAACCCAAATTGGTTGATCTGTGACAAAAACTCACTCTGAGAGATGTGCAAGTGATCTGTAAAAGCAAGCACCTTAGTACACTAGGGCACATGGAGTCTCTGTTGATTTGATGTTTATCTCCAACAGCTGAAGTCATTTAGACATGAGATCTCCAGTTTCGGTCGATCATTATGGCCTTTACACCATTTTCAGATGAAGAGAATCTATATATGGCAGCCAGTTTTACTGCTGAAGAAAATCCAAGTACTTTTGAGACACCAAACACCACTTATGTAGAAACACTGACCTGCCACAAGCAACTGGCAACATTCTCATTTACACATTGGAGGCAAGTAATCACATGACAAGCATCTTGTACCACTCTGCCATAGAAGCCCCTCAGATCTGTATCACAAGACAAGCATCTTATACTCTGCCATGAAAGCTCCTCAGACCATAGGTATAAGCCCAGTATGAAAGACTAGAAGTGGGAGATAGAACCTGTGACAACTGGATTAAAAGTGCAGAATGTTATTGCTAGGCCATCAGTGATGATGATGATGCTGTTGACAATACAGTTAACTGCAATGACATTGATTTTACGAGTACTCTGGGAAAAAATGATTCCTTGACTTTCATCCATTTTGTAAAATCCAATTTATGATATAAAAATGTTTGACTTGCTATATTTCTTTTTTTTAAAACTTTATATTAGTCTTGCAACAAGGCATAAAAATAAGACGTCGGTAACTGAAATAGGTGTTCTTACAAGAAATGATATAGTGTAAAAGTAGGCAGAAATAATGCGACATCGCTTTCATAGGCATTAATGATTTTTTCTGACAAATCATGTATTATAAGTTTAACAAAACATTTATTGAAAAAAATAATAACAAGGGAATCATAGCATCTGACCACACATTTAAAGCAATACAAGATTTAACTATTATTCTAATCAAAAGCAGCATGCCTGAGAACAAAGAAAAATAGCAAAACATAGTGATCACTTTAGTAAACACACAGTTTAGTAAGCATACAAATTCATGATTTCTGTATTAGAATAGAAATCCCTAATATAAAATCTATATTCATGGACATCAAATTAGTAGGTATTAAGGGACAGATCAATGACATCTACAAATAATAAGCCACCAAGAAAATTTGTGATTTCACAGTATCAGGGACATACATGGCTGACAGACAAACAAACAAAAGGACAAAAGATTGATTATAATGAATTAATATATAAGAATTCAGTAGATTACCTCCAGCCAGCTGTCATTTAAATCGCTTCTGTCCCCAACCCAATATTAAAATCGCTTCTACCACCCACTAACCCATAGCCAGAAATTATGTAAAAAAATATGCTTCCGTAGTGGGCAGTGTTTTTCGATTAAAACATATCTGACGGTGGATCTTAATTTTTTTAAATTGCTTCTGTTGTGGGTTGGTTGAAATTGAAAGTGCCTTCCTCCAGGGGGGTATATGTTTTACAGGAACAGCCCTAAAGAGAAAGAATTATGTAAACTGTCCTTGTTGTGTATTTTGTATAAAGTTACAATTATGTAAACCTTTCGAGTTGTTCTGTGTATACAGAGAAAGAATTATGTAAACATTCCTTGTTGTATTGTGCATACAGAGTTAGAATTATGTAAACCTTCTTTGTTGTGTTTTGTATACAGTTAGAATTATGTAAACCTTCTTTGTTGTGTTGTATAGTCAGAATTATGTAAACCTTCCATGTTGTATTATGCATACAGTTAGAATTATGTAAACCTTCCATGTTGTGTTTTGTATACAGTTAGAATTATGCAAACCTTCCTTGTGATTGATATACAGGTAGAATTATATAAACCTACCATGTCATATTTTGTATACAGTTAGAATTATGTAAACCTTCCATGTTGTATTTTGTATACAGTTAGAATTATGTAAACCTTCCTTGTGATTGGTATACAGTTAGAATTATGTAAATCTTCCTTGCATTTTGTATACAGTTAGAATTATGTAAACCTTCCTTGTTGTGTTTTGTATACAGTTAGAATTATGTAAACCTTCCTTGTTGTGTTTTGTATACAGTTAGAATTATGTAAACCTTCCATGTTGTATGTTATTTACAGTTAGAATTATGTAAACCTTCCATGTTGTATTTTGTATAGTTAGAATTATGTAAACCTTCCATGTTGTATGTTATTTACAGTTAGAATTATGTAAACCTTCCATGTTGTGTTTTGTATTCAGTTAGAATTATGTAAACCTTCCATGTAGTGTTTTGTATACAGTCAGAATTATGTAAACATTCCTTGTTGTGTTGTGTATACATTTAGAATTATGTAAGCCTTCCATGTTGTGTTTTGTATACAGTTAGAATTATGTAAACCTTCCATGTTGTGTTTTGTATACAGTTAGAATTATGTAAACCTTCCATGTTGTGTTTTGTATACAGTTAGAATTATGTAAACCTTCCATGTTGTATTTTGTATACAGTTAAAATTATGTAAACCTTCCATGTTGTGCTATATATTCAGTCAGAATTATGTAAACCTTCCCCACTGTTCTGTGTACTCAGAGTTAGGATTAAGTATACCATACCCCTTCCCCATTGTGCTGTGTACTCAGAGTTAGAACTCAGAGTTAGAATTAAGTAGACCTTTCCCCTTCCCCATTGTGCTGTTTACTCAGAGTTAGAATTAAGTAGACCTTCCCCCTCCCCATTGTGCTGTGTACTCAGAGTTAGAATTAAGTAGACCTTTCCCCTTCCCCATTGTGCTGTTTACTCAGAGTTAGAATTAAGTAGACCTTTCCCCTTCCCCATTGTGCTGTTTACTCAGAGTTAGAATTAAGTAGACCTTTCCCCTTCCCCATTGTGCTGTTTACTCAGAGTTAGAATTAAGTAGACCTTCCCCCTCCCCATTGTGGTGTGTACTCAGAGTTAGAATTAAGTAGACCTTTCCCCTTCCTCATTGTGCTGTTTACTCAGAGTTAGAATTAAGTAGACCTTTCCCCTTCCCCATTGTGTGGTGTATACAGCATTAGAATTATATAGACCTTACCCCTTCCCTACTATGCTGTGTACTCAGAGTTAGAATTAAGTAGACCTTTCCCCCTCCCCATTGTTCTGTGTACTCAGAGTTAGAATTAAGTAGACCTTTCCCTCTCCCCACTGTGCTGTGTATACAGCATCAGAATTATGTAGACCCTCCCCTCTCCCCACTGTGCTGTGTATACAGCATTAGAATTATGTAGACCTTACCCCTTCCCCATTGTGCTGTGTATACAGCATTAGAATTATGTAGACCCTCCCCTCTCCCCACTGTGCTGTGTATACAGCATTAGAATTATGTAGACCTTCCCCTTCCCCATTGTGCTGTGTATACAGAATTAGAATTATGTAGACCTTACCCCTTCCCCATTGTGCTGTGTATACAGCATTAAAATTATGTAGACCTTACCCCTTCGCTGTTATACTGTGTATACAGAGTTAGAATTGTGTAAAAATTCAGTTATCGTTCATTTTTTGGATTGCTAAAGTGATCAATAATTTAGACTTTAAAGCAATGCTATGAATTAATTTTCATAATCTACTGGACTCTGAGTCAACAACATTTCACACATCAAGGTTCCAATTTAAAAACTAACTCTACACAGGTGTAGAGATGGTTAACAAGCCAGTACTTTGGCATGCAAAGATGGTCCAGTATAACATTAAAACAAATAGAACTTCTTTCTGAAAAATTACTGGTTCACACTAAAAATCACCCATTTCTACCTACAAGTCAGGCAGCAATTTTTAATGTCACTATGAAAATAAGTGTACATGACTCTAGTGCAGAGCTCCAGGTGAACAATGTTTTTCAATAGAATTGAGAAGGAAGGACATATTGTTATCATTGGATTCTTCTTTTTTTGCTAGAAAAGCACATATCTCTAATGATGCATGACTGAATGTTATCTTTCTTTTGTAAAAACAGACATATTCATAACTTAAACTTGTGTATAATAAATGAAAACACATGGAAAATTCAAAAATAGAACAGAAAATAATGAGCTATTTTAGTGATCTGATGAAAATGTTTGGGCTATCTGGTCTCTTGCACCTCAAAACCAGGTCACGGCATCATCTACATGAAGTTCATTATGTGAGCTTTCAGATCTTATAGTAAAATCAGTAGGGGTTCACAATCTTATATTTGTGGATGCAAGACAGTTAATAGGTTTTACCATGGCAATGAAATTTTACCAAAAGAAATGTAAACAGAGCTGGTAAAAATATTTTCAACAGTAAATCCGCCAATACTATCCTCAAATCATCAATAATGAAACTGTTATCCCCATTTTAACACAGTAATAAAATTTTTGTCCAAATTATTAAACTGATATTTGTGTGGCTCTGTATAACAAGGAATATCATGATATCATAATGAAATTATAATTCAAGATAATTCATCAGGGATTTTACTGGCATAAAACTCTGAGACTCCACCAATCAGATAGCATATCTTGTCTGTAAAAGTGTTAAGAACATACAATACGAAGAATTTCAATTCACCTAACAGAGTCTACTTTGGTTAGTTCATGAATGGAGGGCAGGTCTCTGTAGTTGGCACTGACAAGAAGCCCCAGAAGATCCACCAGTCCCTGATACTGATCACACTGGGTCATTCCGTGATTCTCTCCACACTTGATGAACTTCATCTTTGCGTGGAACAAGAGGTACTTCATCATGCTGGTGAGAGGGGGAAAAATGTAATTCTTAAAGAAAAATATTTTAATGGAGGCCCAAATATGCTGATTCAACTGGATCTATGCAATTAAAATTTTTTTTAACTGTAAAATCAAACAACTTTTTCTAAATTATATACATATATAAATAGAAAATATATTGGTAATTTTCAATATATATAGTGTACACATACATAAACATATACACATTACACACATATATACCTGCAAACACACATATGTTTGTTACATAACTCATTCCTGAAGAGATGTCAGTGCTGCTATTAATCTTTTCCCACCATCATTTAATTTTTCTGCCCTTGCCAAGGAGTACATGTAGAATATAATTCTAGATGTTTAGAAAATTTTATTTGTTCTATGCAGGCCACAAAACAGGGAATCAAATTTTTAATTCTACAAGTATATACGCATTTTTTAATTGGAATACATTATGTATAATGTATACAGATACATTAATGAGCTCCAATTCTGTTGAACTTCTAATTCCAAATAATATGCTATCTAATGTTAAATCTAACTCAGCATGACATTTGTCTCTAAGAACTGACACAAAAGTTATCAACACTGATTTTACAAAATGACATAAAAAATAAATGAAGCAGAGTCTCTTCAGATTCATTACAAAAAGTACATAATGATGATTCAGAGATTTTCATTTGAAACAATCTACTATTAGTACTGAAAATTCTGTGAAGAACTATTAATAAAAACAGACTTTTCTTCAGAAACACTGTACTATCACTTGTCTTGACATTTATAATACCAGAGAGGCCGTGATAAAATTTGTCCAAGGAATATTCATCCATTTCCAACCATGCAAAAGACACATCTTTCCAAACATTTTTAAACTTCTGTGAAACTTTGTGGAGTCCTTCTTTCCTTAAAAATATATTGTCTCTTTGAAACTTTTCAAGTATGTCTATAAGAAGTTTCTATGATGACAAGATCAATTCAGTTTTTTATCCACATGATCTTAAGTGCATTAAAAAAAAGATTAATTGTGAGGCATCTTCAGCCCACCATCTCGATAGTTATTGACTTTATTATTCCTTATAACACCACTTTAAATATGTTGAATAGCTTGTCCTGCTGCTCCAGATTGAGGGTGAACTTTTATATAACTCAGATCATATGGCTTGTGGTTAAGAATTAATAACAGCAAAAAATATTACATTGAATCACTTTGGATGCTATACACTTCTTGGAATGAAATCTGATTTGAATAAAGCAATACTACTGTAGTAAATTATACAGAGAAAAATTAGTTTAAAAATTACTTGATACATGGTACTTTGGAAATCTCTCCTTGGTTGGAAAAATCACTGGAATTAAAACTTTAGTTTTCACTACGACTGTTCACTGTATTTATGGTACATCCTGACCTTCCAAATGAAATCATGCAACAATTCAAACAGTCTTTTTTAACTTCCTCTGGGGCAAAAATGGAGATGGAAACCAATATTTTCTAGTAAAATATGTTTCTTCAATAATACTTAATCATATGCCAACCCTCTCAAGCTAAACATTTTAGTTACAAAGCTAAATGTTATCTACCCACCCAGGGGGCAATTAGAGTCATCTCCCTTTAATACAGGGATTACAGTTTATCATGACGGGATGGAGAGGGAGGAGTCAAAGTGGATAACTTTGTGGTTGATGAACTATGTGGAGTGCAATACCGAAGGAGAAGCCAGTCATTTTCCGCCATAACATAAGTGTGCAAACTGATGATGTCTTTATATTCCAAGGTATGCTTCTGTGCCTTTGCCTTTAGTAACCCCAGTACAATAGCCCATCGACTTTCTGTCCATAATATGCAAGTTAACAATTTTCTATGACAGATCAGTATCTTTGTACATAATTGAAAACCCATTTTGCTCAGATACTTTCAGCCAAATTTGGTCAAATTCTGCTGAGCTGATTTTGCAAAGTCCACTAAAGGATTTTCTATTGTTAGTAATAATAGCCGTATTTAATGGTAGATCAACATCATTTTGCAATTGCTTGAGAAAGCCCTCTATAACAGTATTTTTTTGTTAACTATAGTCGAATTGAGCCTTTTTTGGGAGGTTGCTTAAAGCTTTTCCTCTTTTTGGTAATGGCAGTCATATATGATGGCAGATTGGTACCAGTTCTATAAATAAAGAAACCCTTTTTCCTTGATGTTTTCTGTCAAATTTGACCCAATTCTGTTCAGTGTTAATTGAATTGTTGATCAAAAATATTTTTATATTTTTAGTATACGGTGGCCATATTTTATGATGAAATAGCATCATTTGTACAAATTTGAAAACCAATGATACTTTCTGTCAAATAAATTATGTTTTATTCTATTTTTAGTAATGGTAACCATATTTTAGCTAATAAAATGAACCATGAATGTCATAATGTCTGGCCTGAAAGATTATAGATATACATTGACTTAAGGTAATGTGACCTGAAAGATTAGAGTTATCAACGGACTTCAGGCAGTGTGACCTGAAAGATTAGAGTTATGGACTGACATAAGCCAGTGTGACTTGAAAGATAAGAGTTATGTATGGCAGAGAGTTTACAGATGATCATCATGAATTTATTTTCAGCAAGGCACTTCCATTTATCATTTTCGGCTGAAAGGTTATGGGTGGCACCCCATCCACATAACTGTTCAATTCCCAATTGCTTCATGCCTTCACTGTATCCTTACCAACCACTCACAGGCTTGCAAAAATTTTAACTTAACAAAGTACAGTGGAGTTCCTACAAAAAACATGACATTGGAAGATGAGAGAGCCATCAAGTTTTTTACCTTATGATGAGATTGTAGTCAACTTCTGGATTAGGAATACCAGGGACAATGGGTTTTAACAACTGTGACAAATCATCACAAAGCTTCAAGATCAGCTGACCACACTCCCTGGGGTTACCATGAAGATCCAAGATGGCTGTGCATAGGGAGGTACTTGGAGCCTGAAATATCAAAGAAGTTACTGTACAGTATGGTCTTGATTATCCAAACTTCACTGCCTGAATTATTTGTTTCTTTAAACAAACAAAAACCAATGTTTGCTTTCACCTTGTAGTACATGAAAAATGTTACAGGAGTCTTCATTAGATTAGAAATTTACTTAAAAAAGTTGAGTGGCATAATTTTGTACTCTTCAACAAGTTCCATATATTAAATGTGTGATAAAAACAAACTGATGATTCTATTTATCTAACAAGAGCAACTGGCCAAAAATATGGATCAATAGGATACTTTCTGCAAAATTTCTTCCAATGTAGAGTATTGCATATATTATGAAAATAACTACTTCAATGTTTCTCTTTATTCTGAATCTTTATTCGTATTTGATGTTACAGCAGCATTGAATACCCAAAGGCCCCTGTGCCTGGATGTTTTCTCTATTTATGCCAGGATGCTTTCAGTTAAATTTATTCAAATTCTATTGGGTGGTTTTTGTGAAGAAGTTATTTTTTTTAAAAAAACTTTATTTTTTAGCAATGATGGCCATATTTGATGATAATCATCATAATTTTAACAAATTTTGAAAGGCCTTCATGCCAGAATGCTTTCTTTCAAATTTGGTCAAATTCTGTTGAGCGATTCAAGAGAAGATGTTTAAAGAGTTTTAAAAAATTTGTTTGCAATGGTGGTCATGCATGATGGCAGATCAGCATCATTTGGACGAATGTAAAGAGCTTCAAGCCAGAAGATTGTCAGTCAAATTTATTCAAATTGTGTTAAGCAGTTCTTGAGAAGAAGTTGTTTAAACTTTTTTATCATAATTTTAGTAATGTCAGCTAATATTGAAGGCAGACTAGCATCATTTAAACAATCAAAAAGAGCTTCATTCCAGGATGCTTTCATCAAATTGGGTCAAACTCTATTGAGTGGTTTTTGAACATAAGATGTAAATATCAACTGTGAACAGACAATGGACAATGTATGATGGACGAATAACCCGGTAATAAAATGAGCAAACGGGTAGCCATTAAAAGAAAAAAAGTATTCCAAATTCAGATCGAGACACAGAATAACGATTACAGTTTGAGGTTCATGTCGTGTGTGCATTTATTCATCATCACAGGGGTTCATATGGCTGCTTACAATTTACTTGTCATACATGTACAATATAATAATACAAGGGAGGACACTTCTCTATTTTCTAGCACGACCTATTTAAGAATCAACGCTGATATTTAAAGCTAAACCGTCCTAACTTCATGCCTGTCCATGGTTCGTCGCCATTTTTCTCGTGACTTAAACTCCCTTGTTTTGAGATCCTGATGACATTAACTAGGTCAGTACCTTTCATCGACAGTGACAGTAAGTACTGATTAAGAAATATCTGACAAAATAAAATTTAAATACGTCCTACAATTCAAATAAAAGAAAGCACAATATTTATTTTCCCTTCAAGTTTGTGGCCCTGGAGCGAGTATTAGCTGTTCAAGTCTGGGCCACTGTTCACATGTTTGTTTACTGGACTCTTTTTTTTATTAGCGAGAAACCCAAGGCAGATATATTTGTAACAGCAAAAGCAACTTGGAGACCGTAACATTCACTTCTTTTACCATGATAGGAAAAAATGAACAAAATGGACAACTATACAAAATGAAAGTTTTCACTGAAATATTTAAATATAATGGAAATCTTTGTTATTTAATAACACTGAAAAGAAATCTAATCAAAATTGACCACGTGTGTAAATATGGTAATTTTGCATTAATTTTACTTGAAACAGTTCCAAGAAAACAGACGGTATACTTGAATGTGAAACCACCTGTGAAAGATTCATTCTATTTTGATACTACATACACAGACCTGCCAACCCCGACGAGTCCGTCTCAGTAAGGCAGTTGATTTTTTTTTGTAAGTTTGACCAGTTTTCAGTAAGGTGTAAAAAAATATCATAAACTGCTATTGTAAAGCTCGAAAATGTAATTAAAAGTTCGGTATTTGAAACATGCAGCGAAAATAAACATTATGTTCAACTGAAAAGTTTGTAAAGTACACGTAGACTTTATTTACCACTAGTACAGTTGCACAAACTCAAGTTCCAAACCCTATGCAAGTCAGTGGCTTGTTGCTATCTCTCAACTTGACATAATTCTTATCTTTTTCCATTTTACATGACGACGGCAATCATATCTCCCACCACGAGATGTACTCAAATTGGCATGTGATGTCCAATAAACGTAATTGTGTCCATTCCAGCTTTTATTCACAAGAATCTGAATATTCCTTTTTATTCTTCGGTGCTGATTATTAACACTTTTCAAGAGGCTTATTTTCCCTTTCGTCTTAAACATGCATCTCTTGCTGGACACCATTTTTAACAAATTCTATAATCAACAGGTTGATCATTCACATGCTTTGCATGAACAAATAGGTGTGGTTTAAAGCATCTGAGGTGCTGCTGTAAAGTTAGTCTGGTTCTCTGACTAATTTCACTAATTCTAATATGAAACCTGGATCCAAATCAAACACAAATGAACAAATTTTCCGGATTTTTTGGCAATGATCATTTATCCATAGTTTTTGCTTTTATGCCATAAGTCCATATTTTAAGAGTAATTTTCGTAAGACTTACAACAAAATCGTAAGGGTTGGCAGGTCTGCATGCATAGAGGACCAGTCTAAATTGAAAATAAATCGCACCAGATATTAAAAAACAAGCTGTATCAATGTGACTGTTGGATGTTATGTGACTGAAAAATGTTAGGAGAGGGATTTTTTAAAACTTAAAAACATGTTGCACCGGAATGTCATTAAGGGACGGACCATGGCAGGTCAAGGATACTACTACAGTTATCATTTGTGGCCTTTATGACTATTTGCAAAAGTTACTGTAGGCATGTAGACTGTTATGCATAAATAATTTACCCATTTCTTTTATGTCTATACTCTTGTATTAACTACTAATCCATATGGATTCAGCCGATTTGTGACAAAAAATTTTTAACTGCAGATCCAAGTAAGTAGCAAAAATCAATGTGCATTAAATACAATAAATATGTAAGTTTTTCATACAGTTTTCCGTAATTATAGCATGCAATATATAGATTGCTCTTTTTATGCTCAGATTATGCTTTTTGACACTTATGTTAGTAATAAATTATGCTTATACCTCTCTTGGGGGTTGGTATGTGTGAATGTACAACAAAGCAGTTCAGGTTCACATTTAATACAATTTACCTTTGATGGGGTATCCGGGTAACCAATCATTATGATTGATGGGTACCTGGTAGAAATTTCCAAAAATTGTGACATCTCTATAAGCAACACTACTGCCTGCATAGACTACTTGGCCTCTGGGTCAGCCTCATTTTGAATTTTCATTTCAGTCACTTCTGCACTAAATATTGCAACAACAACAAAAAAAACACTAGGTTTATAATAATAGTGCTTAAACTGCTGGTTCAGGATTTAAAATTTCTATGGTTTTATTACTTTTGTCAATTCCTTTAAAAATGAGGTAAAACCAGATGTTTCTGCAGGAAGTTGCAGAAACTGACTTGTGGTGGCAGTTGAACTTTAAGAGAAATTGAGTGCCACCTGGACAGCAGTTTGATACCATTTATGTGACATTATGTAACAATTTTGATAAATAATAATATTTATGATGAGTTCTGTTCATTAAAACCCTTGATTGTCATTTATATGTTTCTTGATGACTTTGTACAAACTAGGAACCCCTGTACTTTTTATTTGTGGTAAACTCTAATGGAATAAAAATTAAACCTCAAATGGTTAGGACAATGTTTCAATAACTTCCATTTTATGAACATTTTAAAAACATGAAATATAATATTTTCAGACAATAACAAGAACTATTTGTGACAAAGTTACTAAAGCTGATAAAAAATCTTAATATAAGATTTGCTGGAACAATGAAAAAGAATAAATAAAATGCATATATGAGATCAATCATTTTAATAATTAGTGTACAAGAGGTGTATAATTATAAATTAAAATATAAATATTTACTGGGGACAAAACAGTCAAATAAAAACAGAAAAATATAAAGCAAACTTCTACAAAACAATGTAGACAATTCAAGCATACATGCCTATAGCATGGTTTTGAAAATATCCATAATGAATGGAAAAATAGTAACTACATGTAGGTAAAGGTTAGAGATAATACTGTTGCTTGTGTACTCCAGGAATATATACAGAAATTTCAAAGATTTGAGATAGTACCAATATGTACTTGTGTATAAGTTGGATCAAGCTGCCATTGCATAATGCACACACAGATCCAGGTCTATGCAGATTGTTAGGAATAATCAGAAGAACAGACAACATAGACCCCAATAAACCGGTGCATTATCTGACGGCAGATCAGATTATATGATGTCTACAGTTGGACCACACTTATATGCAAGTATATAATATATATATATATATATATATATTTTGTTCCTGAATTCAGAATAGGTGTATGCTGAACTTTAATATTTTTTGTTGAAAAACAGAACTGAAACATGCAACCAAAAGAATTTATAGTGAACGGAGTGACTGACATGGCACATTTTCTGTCAAAAGCTTCTCTATTCTGTCCATGGAAAGATTATCAAATGATAATGAAATATCTCAATGTGTTCAGTTTACAAATCCAGCTAACACTTTGGTTCTGAACGAAATTAATGTTCCCTAGGTAACAAAATGTTATGAGTTTTGAGAATAGACTACTGGCAGTGTTACTCGCATTCTGACCAGAACTAGGATATTTCAGTAACTTGAGATTTTCTAAAATAAGAAATTGTACCACTCTGTCTGGTGCTCTCAACATGAATGATATCATCTTTGACCAAGACTTAATTTAATTTGGTGTCAAACTGTTGTTCTTGTTTTAAAAGAGTTATGATTCAACAAGGAGAAGCACTTCAGGCAAGGTTTTGAGATAAAAATGGTCTCTACACATGTACATTCTTTCTAATTCAATTTCAATTTGTTCACAAATGCACAGGAAATATAACCAACATCATTTGTACTGACCAGGGTAGCAGTCTGACTCTGAAACAGACCAGGTCCAATAAAACAAGAAAGAATAAATTCTTTAATAAAGGTCATTTCAAGATGATAGACCTCAAAAATAAGGAGTAATGTTCATGTAAGGAAACAAAAGGAAGTGGGGCATTCTCTGATTGGCCAGGGAATTTTCAAACAAAAATTAAATCCAACACCTGAGGTGTGAGAAAATTCTCATAAATTAAGGTTATTGTGGAAAAATATGTCATGATACACTAAATCCTTGTGAACTTTTCAAAGCAGATGAGTGTTAAATTACAAGCTCTTGCATGATTTAGCAGCTGCCTGCTATTTTCTGAATGGTCCCTGTCCAGCTTAACTATCAAAGGAATGCAAATAACAAGTGCTCTTGTTTCCTTTCAAATTGACAAAGTAAATATATCACAACAGAGAGAAATCATTTCAATCATTGAGAAATATATTCAGCTTCCAGTCTAGGAGTGTGTTCTGTACAAACCATTACACATGTTAGGACCTTATTTCGTCTCCTATTCTTACACATTAACAGTCTGTTCTCCCAATGGCACTTAGACAAGATTGGGATCTGAGAAAGGATGTAAAACCAGTTTATACAGCACACATGTAAATCTTGTAACATTTAAGTTTTAGTTTTACTTCATCGACATATATAAATCTAACATTACCAATTTCTATTTGAACCTTTCTGCATAAAAGTAAATTATGAGATGCACCTCTATAAATAATAATCAAGCTGTGAGCAAATGGTATTCTCACTGATTCTTTAACATCAAACTAATGTTGGAAAAAAAATAAGTCTAAAAATGCTTTGCCAAAATTTCTACTCAGATTATTTCTTTGTGTCCTCAGTGTTCTCACAGTATGTATTCTTTCTCTCAATACCTTATCTCTACTTCTTTTTTCTATGTCAGTCTCTTTGTATCTCTATCTCTCCTCAACACAAACATATACCACAGGCACACACACAGTCATACACAAACACTCATATCCACGTGCAAACACAGTCATACACAAACACACACACCCAAAGGCATGCATACAGCTAGCCCATACACAAATGAACATACCCACATAGTTAGTCATACACAAACACACATACCCACAGGCACACAGACGTATGTAAAATACAAACCTACAGGCATGCACACAGTCATACACAAACACACATACCCACAGGCACATACACAATTAGTCATACACAAATACACATACCCAAAAGTGCACATACAGTTAGTCATACACAAACACAAATACCCACAGGCACATACACAATAAGTCATACACAAACACACATACCCACAGGCACACACAGCTAGTCACACAAAAACACAGTTATTCATACATACACATACCCACAGGTATGCACACATTCATGCGCAAACAAACATACCCACAGGCACACATGCAGTTAGTCATACACAAACACACATGCCCATAGGCACACACACACACATAGCCATACAAAAACACATACCCACAGGCACACACAGCTAGTCATACAAAAACACAGTTATTCATACATACAAATACCCACAGGTACACACACATTCATACACAACACATAGACCCACAGGCACACATACAGCTAGTCATACACAAACACACATAACCATAGGCACACACACACAGTCATACAAAAACACACATACCCACAAAATGCAGGGATGCTCAAGTTGCATGAACAAAAAGCGACAGAAACTTTTAAATGAGTGAAAAGCATAAGTTACAATGAATTGGTTGCTGCATCTAATGGAAAAGCAGTATGCAGCCATGAAATTTGAAATGACCACAGGAGGTAGGGTTGTTTGATTCCACATTGATTTACAAGTTGTAAAGCATAGGATATGACCATGAAATATTCTGTACCTATCAGCAGGTGGACTCTTCAGGTGACTCTAGCTCAAGAGCCATGAAAGAAATACTGGTAAGTATCTAAAATGTACACCAGCGTGCTGCAGACACACCTTACTGCAAAAACTGAATGATTGAATGAATAGATTACATCATACCCAAAAACTGTCAATCAGTACCAGCAAAGGTCTGGAGCACTGATTTACCACACTCAATTTAAGATATCATAATATAATACTTCACTTATCAAATAAAAATATAAGGAATTTTTGAAATGTCATATCAGTAATGCCATGACATAACAATGCTAAAGAAAATCAATTCACCTGTTCAAAGTAGAAGTCATCTCTTAATGACTCATTGACCTCTTGATCCAGCTGTAGTTTCCAGGTCATCTTGGAATGGTGGATGATTTCAGACAGACTGGGTCTGTGTTCTTCATAGATGGGGAAGTTTTGTTGGCTGATAGTCCACGTACCCAGGCTGGTTCCAGAATGTTGCTCCTTGTGGAGATGATGGTACAAGTCTGCCAATGAGCCTCTCTTATCACTAGAGATAAAAAAAATATTTTGAATTACAACAAAAAAATAAGTATTTAACAGAATCAAACAGGAGTACCATGGCACATTATATGCCCACCCCATGTTTAATAGGTTTATATGAAGGCACTAATAAAACACGGTTGACTAAGGAGATTATTGACAAATGGGTCTAAAATAAAAAGCAGGACCTTTACCGTCATCGTTGGTCAAAGTATACAGTCTTGAAGTAAACTTATTGTGCAGAAACCATTATGTTTTTATTAGACTTACCCTGACAATGACCATGAACCTTTAGGATTTAGGATCTATTGGTCTTTTTTAATACCATACACACAAGAAATCCACAAAGTTTTGTCAAGGAACTTACTCTAGACCAAAGTTATTCTCTAAAATCCATTTTTCTTTCAGCCACAATGACCTAAATCTTTGAAATTCTGACCCCACAATCAGCAGGCCACTTTCTCTTTGGCCGAGATAATGAGGTCTAGAATTTAAGTTATAATGCACAAAATTTACAGCAATCTTGATCTATGACCCCCGAATTAATTGGCTTCTTTCTTATACAACGTGTAAACCATCAACAAGCTTTGGTCCAGGCCTGTGATGAATAATTGATGTTATTGTGTGGAAATTATTTTTCTTGTTTCAGTCCAGTGACCTTGACCCTTCCACCCCTAAAATCAACAGACTTTTTCATTACCCCAGGTGTAGTCCATCTACAAAGTACAATTAAGGTTTGTGATGTAGAATTGATGTTAATGTGTGGGAACCATTTTTCTTCTTTCAGTCATGGAGACTTTGACCTCTGACCTCAAAATCAATAGGCTTCTTCATTACCCTAAATGCAAGCCATCCACAAAATATGTTGAGTTATCGTGCAGAAAAAAATAAGGAACAGATGGACAGACAGATGGACCAGCATCATAATGTGCTCCGCCATATGGCAGGTGTATAATAACAACAACTGCACTAAAAACACAAATGAATACAAATGTCACACTTGTCAAGAATGAAACCGTAAAGGATGTATGCTTGTAAAAAAAATTATTTTTATAACTCTTTCTGCCAAATGTACTTTTATCATTTAAAATTGTGGTTAATTTTATAAATCTGGAACATGACTTCCAAAAATCTCCATATTACCACATTTGCTATTATGAGTACAGAGAAAGAGGACTGATGATAATTACAGATATTATGAGTACAGAGAAAGAGGACTGATGATAATTACAGATAATTCAAAAGACAAGTCAAATTCAGCATCACACGTTTATGCCATATTTCCAAAAGTATAAATACACCTGAATACAGTGCACATCTACATTTTTTAAACCAAAATGGATTACAATAATTAGTTTTCTATAATAAAAATTAGTCTTCTATCACAATAATTAGTCTTCTATAACAATAATTAGTCTTCTATCACAATAATTATTCTTCTATTATAATAATTAGTCTTCTATTACAATAATTAGTCTTCTATCATAGTAATTAGTCTTCTACCACAGTAATTTTCTTCTATTACAATAATTAGTCTTCTATCACAGCAATTAGTCTTCTATCACAACAATTAGCCTTCTATTAAAGTAATTAGTCTTCTATAACAATAATTAGTCTCCTATCACAATAATCTTCTATCACAATAGTCTTCTATTACAATAATTAGTCTTCTATCACTGTAATTAGTGTTCTATTATTATAATTAGTCTTCTATTACAGTAATTAGTCTTCTATCACAACAATTAGTCTTCTATTAAAATAATTAGTCTTCTCTCACAACAATTAGTCTTCTATCACAATAAATGGTTTTCTATTACACATTCTGTATCCATCATTTTTAAATCATATTTATTCCCGCTTTTGACTTGAAGCAATAGGTCTGTGAATTATGCTCTGAGTAAGTGAGTAATAAAAACTACTGAAGTACTTTTTAATGAAGAGCAAGCCTTATCAACAATCATATTTAGAGATCCATCAAGGTACCGCTACCTTCTTGCCTGATGAATCTGAAGTACAGTCCTCTCTCATTACAATTTGAATAAGGTCTCTTTTATAAGGATGGAGGAGAATAGTCATGCATACCATTTCATCATTAAATAGTAAGAATATGTGACATCCTTTATGAGACTGTCCACTATGTTGAAGTGAGGGGCCACTGTATAATGTAACCCAGTATAAAGTAACCTCACTATAATATAGTACACTTGTATGTCTTCCATGAATAGTGTTATAATGGGGGATCACTGTATAATATACTCCAGTATATGGTGACTTCATTTATAAGATGGTAAACTTTTATGATGAACAGTGTTATAGTCAGTGAGTACTGCACTCTATTCCACCAAATACATCAACATGCCTCCGATGAAAAGTGTTACAGTACGTGAGTACTGTATGATGGCAGCACTCTATTCCACCAAATACATCGATATGCCTCCGATGAAAAGTGTATAGTCAGTGCATACTGTATGATGGCAGCACTCTATTCCACCAAATACATTGACATGCCTCCAATGAAATGTGTTATAGTCAGTGAGTACTGTATGATGGCTACTGTATGATTCCATCAAATACACTGAACTGTGTATAATGTACACCAAATTGCATAAAGAGAAATCTGCATAATGGGCTGGTACATCTGGGTCTACCTGGTCTGCTTGGAATTATAAATAGAACTGCATACACCTTTATTTACTGGCCAGTTAAGTGATGACAGATCTGGGTCTACTGTTCACTTGGAGTTATAAATTTAACAGCATAGACTGTTATTTGCATGCCAATTATGGGCTGGCTGATCTGCATGTACTCTGTTCACCTGGTATAATAAACTGAATAAATGGCATATACTTTTATCAGCTGGTCAACTATATGATGGCAGATCTGGGTTTATTCTGTTCACCAGAAATTTAAAACAGAACAAACAGCAGAGACCTTTATCTGCCAGCCCATTAAATGATGCCAAATCTGGGTCTACTTGGTTCATTAAAAATTATAAATAGAACAAACAACACAGACCGTTATCTGCCAGTTCATTATGTGATGCCACATAAATTGGATCTACTCTGTTCATCTAAGATTATAAATGAACAAACAGCATGGACCATTATCTGCTAGTTTGCTGTGTGATGCCAGATAGATTGGGTCTACTCTGTTTTGAACTATGTGTAAAAGAAAAGCAAAGACCTTTATCTGCTAACCCATTATGTGATGACAGAAAGACTGGGTCTACTCCCTTTCCTTGAAATAATATGTGGAAGAAGCATAGACTTTATATCTGCCAGCCCATTATGTGATGACAGAAAGACTGGGTCTACTCTCTTTCCTTGAAATAATACATGGAAGAAGCACAGACTTTATATCTGCCAGCCCATTATGTGATGACAGAAAGACTGGATCTACTCTCTTTCCTTGAAATGATACGCGAAAGAAGCATAGACTTTATATCTGCTAGCCCATTATGTGATGACAGAAAGACTGGGTCTACTCTCTTTCCTTGAAATAATATATGGAAGAAGCATAGACTTTATATCTGCCAGCCCATTATGTAACAGCAGGTAGACTAGGTCACCTCTGTTCACTTGGAATTGTATGTAGAAGCATGGACTTTATATCTGCTAGCCCATTATGTGACAACATAAAGACTGGGTCTCCTCTATTAATCTGGAATTATATGTTGAAGCATAGACCTTATATCTTCCAGCCCATTATGTGACAGCAGATAGACTGGGTCTACTCATTTACTTGGAATTATATGATGGAGAAGACTTTTATCTGCAAGCCCATTATGTGATAGCAGAGATAGACTGGATCTACTCATTTACTTGGAATTATATGTAGGAGAAGACTTATCTGCAGCCCATTATGTGACAATAGATAGACTGGGTCTACTCATTTACTTGGAATTATATGATGGAGAAGACTTTTATCTGCAAGCCCATTATGTGACAGCAGAGATAGATTGGGTCTACTCATTTACTTGGAATTATATGTAGGAGAAGACTTATCTGCAGCCCATTATGTGACAGTAGATAGACTGGGTCTACTCATTTACTTGGAATTATATGATGGAGAAGACTTTTATCTGCAAGCCGATTATGTGATAGCAGAGATAGACTGGGTCTACTCATTTACTTGGAATTATATGTAGGAGAAGACTTTTATCTGCCAGCCCATTATGTAACAGTAGACAGATTGGGTCTACTCATTTACTTGAAATTATATGTAGAAGAAGACTTTTATCTGCCAGCCCATTATGTAACAGTAGACAGACTGGGTCTACTCATTTACTTCGAATTATATGTAGGGGCGCTCACCAGTTATTAGGTACTTTTGAGAGAGTGACGTATGTAAGGTGAAGTTGTTTGCATTTAAAACATGCACAGTGGAGAGGATGTTGGCATACCTCTATGCTACTTTGATGTAATGTGACTGACATTTCTTTGGATATTGTACTTTTGGAAATTGTAAATGATCTTAGCACATTGCTAACTAAAATGACTGCTCCCTTGTGCTCCAAAAATCAGCCTGAATTTGTCTGAAGTACACTATCCTTAGCAGCTATTGAAATAGGGAAAATGAATTTTGCCAGACTAGACAATACCAGCTTCTGAAAGTGCAATGAATGAATTACCAAATATATAAAATGTAAAAAAAGTAATCGGCTCTATTTTGTTACAATTTACCTTTCAAGTTCAGGAAGTGAAAATGACCAAGTGGAGCTAGACCTTTTTTAAATGTGCACATCTAAGGCCAAGCTGTATTCTCTATAACCCATATTACACCCATCAATCATACACCAAAATAAAGGGAATTAAAGGTTCTTTGAACAATACCTAAGATATACAAGGTCTTTTTTAAATAGCCAGTAAAACTAGTGAGGAAACCCGGGGGAATTCTTTTTCTTTAAAATTCTAACCCTATGCAAAATACGAAACTGTAGAGCGCCACCGTAGAAGACTTTTATCTGCCAGCCCATTATGTGATAGCAGATAGACTGGGTCTATGCTAGTTGCAAATGGATACATGATATCCATAGCTGAATACAATAACCTGTCACCTTCTATTAAAAAAGTAAAACTCAGTAACAAGAAGTTCAGCTACTATTGAGAGAAGCATGGTAACTTTAGGATATTTATTTGCCTGGTGCTGAACATTTGGTGGTAGCAGTCGTCACATGTCCTTGCTGACACCCCTTTGATGATGGTTGTTTTCTGTGAGCAGGTGGCACAAACAACCCTTCCACAGCGGCGGCAGTGATGACGCCTGTTGAACTGTTAGTAAAGAAAGACAGAAGAAATTTTAACTTTTGAGAAAATGTAATATCAGTGTTGACTAAAACAATTAGTCATGTATACACTAAAATATAACAACTAGTCTCTCTTTTTAAAAAAAACCATCAGGTGAAAATTATTCTGATCACCAAACTTGAACATTATAATAGTTATAAAAAGCTGTACAGGTATTAAAGTTTTGATTGTGTTATGACCTCTATGGTCATAAACCTCTATGGTCATAAACCTCTATGGTCATAAACTAAGCAACAGAAAGAAGCAAAACCAACTAGTTTTGTAAAACTTAACAAATAATTTAATTATCAAAGTTAAAAGATGAATATTTAAGAGGATCATAGAGTATTAAGAATTGAATTCAAAAATAATCCTAAAGAATCAAATGTTTCTAATGAATTTCTAATCATCGAATGTACGTATCACAATGGCATTGTCCAGAACTCCTTTGAATAATTCACAAAATTCCCAGAATAATGTTCTAGTCTAATGAGCACTTTGTGACTCCAATGAATAATCCTGACAAATGTCTCCTCTCAAATTATCTAAAAACAACATCAAACACATCTGCAAGACTGATTTTAACAGATAAAATAATCAGTCAAGCTGTGAATTTTCTGTTTATGACTGAGAAAATGCAGATTTTAAAATTATTTGGCACAGAATGTCCAAATTCTACCAAATATTGGCATAGCAGCTGTTTGGCTATCACTGCAGGGTTCACAAACAATCTGATTTTTTGCCATGATATCATCCTGACAAATTTCTGAATATTCATGAATAAATTTTTTAACATTTACATTAAAGACAAATACTCCCTTCTACAGTGAAAGCCATGCACTACCAATTAGCAGAAGTGGATGAGAATTTGCAGTGCCAGGTGAATAATGTAATTTTCTTTTTTTCTAAAAACAGAATAGTCGATGACTTCATTTTTTTTACTTTTTGTTATCAAAATCAGCAGCTAAATGTTTTTTAAATGTTAAAATCCAAATTTTTTTGAGAAATCAGTTGTTCTTAGTCATATCTGCTTGCTAAAATGGTGGATATAAACTTAAGGAGTTGAACATGCGAGGACAGAGCATAGCCTCATTTCCAAAGTTTGAAGTTCACTATAATCTTCTGTTTTGGCAAAACCTTCACAATACTTAACTGAACTAATTCAAAGAATGATATATTCATGTTTCTATTATCAAAAATCTTTCAACTGTAAAGTTCAAATTTTAAAATCACTTCCCATCACAACCACAGGATACTAAGCACACATTTACAAATGGCAGATATGCTGTTACATCAAAGTGACAACTGAAGATGTAATACGATTTTGCTTTGATTAAACTCATCTTCACTTCATATTTCTAAAAAATTTTTCAGCCATGTAAGTGACAGTAACTGATCAATAACAGCTTTATTTTGGCTGTACTGGGTATCTTAATTAGTTCGTCATGAAAGGTATAAACAGAAATCATTGTGCATTAAAGAAGGCATCATCAAAAAGAATCATTGTACAGTAAACCAACAGACATAACTCTGGCAAATAGCAATTTCACATGGATGTAATCCAGATGATATGCCCCTGGGATATCTGATTCTTTGTAGACAATTTGTCTTGTGTTTCCTCTTTCATAAAACAAGAAAATAATATGGAATTGTAACTCATAAGTTAAAAAGTACTATGCACTTCTCAAAATGCTGTAAAGGTCACAATGCTTGATAAGGGGAAACTCAAATTTTATGCATCTTAGCTACTCAGTGTATGTTTTGTTATAAGAAAATAAAATGAGGTTTGGCTTGGTTTTGCAGGTTTAATACCATCTTTTAGCACATGATAGGCTATACATAGTGGTCATTATATTTTAGGAGGAAGAACCCAAAAAGACTCCGAGACGAACAACCAACCCATCGGAAACTACTAGCAAGCTTTCTCACATCCCCATGCTGGCTGAGATGAGAATTGAACTCGTGTGGACCAAAGTGAGATGTGTGAGTCATCTATAAAGGTGAGTGCCTTTGACCACTCAGCCATCTTGGGCCAAAAATAAAATGAGCATGAACAAGCAGAAATAGACAAACCATGTGGCATAAAAATTAGCATGTGATCAGTAACAGTACATTAATATATTACCTTATATTGCCAGATCCAAGTTAAAATGACAAAATGCAATCCAACAACAGTAGCATTAATACAAATTTGCATATTTCTTTAAAATGACAGAAAATTAAATGTCATGATACACAGGATATTTGCTTGAAATGAGTGAAAATACTTATTAAAATAGCTTTTAAGCCCTGTGATGAAATTTATCACTTATTCACTGGTAGTGACCAAAATTTTCTTTTTTATTTTATGCTCAAACGTTGGCCAGCAAGATGCACTGTATAACAGATTGAAGAAGCAGATTTTATAATGGATCCCTTGTGATGTCAGCAGTTAATTGTGTTTATGTTCTACTGTGTTTTTTTATTATTCGCACTGAAAATATAAACAGGTGCATAATTTTCCTTCCCCATTCAAAGTAAAATAGCACATTAAGAAAAAAAATTCACACCTTGTTGGATCTGAACTTGAGTTGTCTTTAACAGAAGGTGACTATATTTGCCCCTCAACTACGTAAGAATAGCTTCAAATTTCATGGTTATAATGTTATCCGTGTCTATTGACAGACAGTGAAAAATTATGATATTTTATCACTCCAGTGAAATAGCAAGATTATTTCTCTCAAAAAATCCAGTAATTCATGGCATAACATAAAGTAAAAGTAATTTAATTAACTCACTGGCAGTTTGCACTAATGAAACCGCTGGCAATTTACATTAACTAACCCATGGGAATGATGCATTAATTCAACTTCTGTTTGCTCATGGCAATCGACATTATTTTCAATGGGCAGTCATTAATGAATTAAAAAAATCTGTATTGTCTACTGTCAGTTATATGCAATTGCATAAGGATGCCTGTCATGGAATATTAAGTAAGACTTATTAACCAAACATGGCATATCCATGTGTTTTCCTCAGTTTTCACAAAATCCTCCATAGTCCTAACCCAAAGCCCTTTTTATAGACTGTAGGTCAAACATCTAATACAAGTGAACATGTCTCCCAATCATAATATAGCAGCATCATTAATTTTCAAAATTAAATAAGCTCAGCATTTTCAAAATTTTCCTGTCAATCATAAAACTGTTGAATAACCATCTTACTATCAATATAAATTAAATTTTAAGTTGTCTCTACCATATCTTTATCCAATTTTTTTTAATATATTAAAATCATAACCATATGTCTCACTCTGCATTTTTAAAGTTTAGAAATATAAACTATCACAATCATAAATCCATGGATATACAGAAGGGCTAGATGCCCTGAACCCCATCAATTCTGTTTAAAAATAAAATTTTGGGATAATTTCTAAATGGCAGAGGAACTCTTACCATACTAAATCTCTCCTCTTTGCAGACCATACACACAGATTCGGATGAGTCAGGAACCCACTTGTCTTTACTAGGTGGTTCTGCTGGCATGACAAACTTGTCCAAGGAGGCAAGTTTCCGCACTGGACTAGTACCACTTGATGCCGATAATAATCTGCTTGATGCTGGAAAGGTTCAAAGTCATGAAAGTACTTCAAACTGAAATATATATACTCTTCAGTTTTTGAAAAGCAGTTATGTCTACACATGTATCAAGTTCCACTCTGCAGTTCTGTATTTTGCACAGGGTTACAGTTTTAAAGAAAAATTAGTCCCAACACTTGACATATGCAATTATGTTATCTAATGAAAAATTTGGAAATGCTTATGTTGGCATGAATAAGATTTATATAGGCATTTAGTATATACCAGACTCTGTTGGTATCTAGATCAGTATGATTACCATGAGGTTCCAAGGCAAAACCATACAAGCAAAGAGAATGTCCAGTTTTATAAATCAAAAATGTGGAAATATTTTTTTAGATGAAATTAAAAGAACTTTACCCAGGCAGACTTTCTTCAAATGTTGTCTACAGGAAGGAAAAATTCGTGCATTTAAATTTCCATACAAGTGTAAGTGTTGGAAAATTATCTGAACATTTGACAAGGCAAAAATACACAATTTTAGTTACATTTACTACTTTACAAGCTGGATTTAAATAGATGCAGATTAGACTTGACTTAAATATATCATAAAATAAACAGCTACACTAATAAATAATTTTATTTTATATCAAATACGATTATTTAACATCAGAGTGTTATTAGAACTTTTGCAGCAAAGATTGAACCTCAAGCTGACGCATACATATCAGAAAATATTTGTGAACATAACCTCAGAATTTAGGACTGAAGAAACTGAACAACACATAAATCTAATGTACAGTTTCACAAATATAACCTCAGAATTTAGGACTGAAGAAACTGAACAACACATAAATCTAATGTACAGTTTAACACTTATGAAAAATTATGAGTAATGTACATGGTAGTGTTGACCAATTTAAATTTTTAAAAAATCACTTAAAATGTTCATCTCTGAATGCATCATTACCATTGACTGTACAGATATTTATAAATTTGGAAATGGCACAAATCACACATTTCATGCATTACTCTATCTCATGGTTTCAAAAATTCTTTATAACAGAATTACAAACATTGGCATAAACATACAGATTGACAAGTTAAACATAAATAACTGGGTTGTAGTCCTACATTACATGCACAACACCTAAGAAGCAGCCTAAGGGAGAGTGGTCTTCACAGTCTGATTATGGTATCTCCTAACACATGTTTTCTATAACAAATACTGAAGTATCATTTATTTTCATGGGTCTCAATTTTGAACATTTTGTCATAAAAAGCCATTTTTATCGGTAATTAAATTATGGATTTGCCTCTGCAAAAGCTGCAAATTTCTAAGTATTTCATTTCATGGATTAACCTCTATAAAGACCCAAAATAAAGAATACCAAACATTAGACCTATGCCAACAAATGGTTGTTGCTTTAATGGTTAAAACAATACAACCAGATGAATGAGCACAAATCAGACACCTGTCAATATCAATCAATTACACTCAACATCAAAGGGAACTAACACAGCTAACAACCTGAAGCTAACTGGTTATTAAAGTACAAATGCATGCTCTTAAAGTCCATTAAGTTGTACCATCATTACTTTCTCAGTCAGGGCATTAGCACAGTAACTTAACACTTAAGAACCAGCTGAACCTTGCTCAATGCATTTAGCAGGCAGTGTCAATATTTGATGTGTTCAGAGGACATCAAAATGCAAAGATGCTAACTGAATTGAGAGACAGTGGTATCACTCCTTTGTTTTACGCTGGCCTCATGTTTGAATTTCAACCACTGGACTTTAAAACAAATAAAAACAACAGAGAAGAGTTAAATCACACTTTCCACAACTGGCAAGCTAAAGCGGTCAAGGTGACCATCAGAGCAATGGAAGCTGTCACTGGTGAAGGTCAGTGGACTGTATCAGTGACCAGATTTATGCTGAATGGAAAACCCCAACTCAAATGAATATGTGTGGATGATCAGACCTAATTATCCAAGACTTTGAGATAGCTGGATTTGTTGAATTCAACATTTCTGGAAAAATGACCTGACAAACATTTTCCAGTATACAGCAATGATGTTAATTTATTAAATAGCTCTGTTTATCTCTAGAAATGTTTCAATAACAAAATGGATTAGGGAATTTTTCATCACGTCACTAATTTTTTGTTGTTGTTGTTGTTGTTGTTATAGGGTTTAACGCCATTTTTCAACACTAGATAGGCTATACATGGCGGCCAGTATTAATGGTGGAGGAAGAACCCTGGAAAACCCCGGGAAGAACCACCGACCCACGAGAAGCTACTGGCAGGCTTTCTCACGTACCCACGTTAGCCGAGCCTGGACTCGAACTCACGCAGACAGAGGTGAGATGGCAGTGATCCGTAACGATCAGCGCTTTAGACCACTCGGCCACTCGGGGCCCCCTAATTTTTTGTTGGATCTCTTTAAATTTGTGGTTCAGTCCAACAACAAAATCCAATAAAATTGGTACATCACAAAAATCAGTGAAAACACAATACATGTATATGCAATGATAAGTATTACCTTTGTTTCAGTCTGCTGGAAATATTGGAATCACATCCAGTGAAATAGACACACATCTAAACTGAGTTGTTTAATTAAATTTAATTGGAAAAAAAGTTTAAACAATAAATAATTTGCCTAATCAATCTGACAGAGGTGAAGGTCATACATAAAGAGGCAATCCTAAAGAGAGGCAAATAAAACATGGCTTTCATTTTTTTTAATCATACTACATATTATAATTATCTGGACAAAAATCCATGTGCCAGCTGAGTTATTATCATCATCCATGCCTTCTTGTTTTTAGCACCAAATGACTTTATACAACACATACAAAGTCAGCACTCCTTCATAAATGACTTTATACAACACTTACAAAGTCAGTACTCCTTCAAAATTACTTTATACAAAACTTACAAAGAAAGTCAGCACTCCTTCGTCTAATCTGTATAGACTCGGGGTAGGAAGGCTGAGTTTGAGGGCTGCCTGCTCGACTTTGTTCCCCATCCCGATGTTCAATTGATGTGACTGAGGCCCTTGATAAGCTCCTTTCTCTGTCTGTGAGGAATATATACAGTTACATCTGTTAATCATGCACTTTGAATGTACTTTGAATGAGCACATTTTCAGGTAAAGCATAGTACTATATTAAGTACAGTACTAAATCAAGTATAAATGAAATCATAATATATGCAATGTAAACAGTTTTTTGTTTGTGCAAACAACCTGTACTGGTCCTTTACGATTTGTTATATGGTTCAACTATAAACAAGAGACAAACTTTCTGCCAAGTCTGCCTTTATTAGATAGAAACAAATTTTATCCAGCAAAATATGTTTCTTTGCAAATACTTACCCAATCATAATAAGTTAGGAGAACTACTACTTCATAAATCCAGCCCTCCCAGATAAAACTTTAAATCTGAAAGAGCCAAAAGTTATCTACCCACCTAGGTGGCAGTCGGGCAGAGTGATCTCCCTTTGATATTGGGATTAGTGGCAAAACACATGAATATCTCAGTTACTACTGGAGTGGAATGCATGCTCTCTATATGGATGTAACTACAGGGGGGCTGGGAGGGTGTATGTGTATTATGATTGGGTAAGTATTTGTAAAGAAACGTTTTACTAGAAAAAATTAGTTTCTTTTTTAACTACGTTACCAAATTATAATACCTAGGAAAATATATAAGAGGTGGAGAGAGTTACATCACTTACCCTGGAAATGAGAACTCCAGTCCCCTAAGGTATGTGAGACAGCTTCTAGGTAATTTGACTGGAGAAGAATCCATCTGCTGGGGAGCGGCTTCATAAAGGGAAAACAAATTTCCCTCGCAAATCCAGCAGATATCGTGGAGCCACATCTTACGAAGTTGTCAAACAACTTGGGAAAGGTGGCCTGTTGAACCACAGCTACAGGCCCCAACAGACTGAGTTGAGCCCTTTGGGATGAAAGATCTCTGAGCAAAAATTGGAGAATGTGGACTCAGATTTCCATTCCACAGCATGAACAATGTCAGTTAGAAAACAGTTCCAGTCAAAGGTGATGATTGTGGCAACTGTTTTAACCTCATGAGCCAAAATGCATAACCAATTCATCATTCTTATTTCTCAATATGCAGAGCAAATAATCCACTTTATTCAGGACAAACGGATCTGTGCTGTTGTACCATCCTGACCCTGTTTGAGAGGGTAAAATAGGCAAGATCTCCCTTGATACAATGGTTGTGTCTTTTTAAGGTACCACTCAAGGATTGTACTGGATCCTGAAGGTGGCTTGAGAAGAAGTGTCCAGAGTAGACAATGATTTCAGTACCAAGGTCTGGTTGCCCATGGATGGAAGTCTGTTCTTGGTGATGAAAGAGGGAACCATGAAACTGGCCATCTTGTCGGGACTGCATGTAATTCAGGTCCCCTGATAGAGCTTGTATTTCGCTGATTCTGCCTGCCATCACAAATGTGATAAGGAAGCAGGTTTAGTATGAAAGGTGAACCAAGATGCCTTTGAAAATAGTTTAAATGGTGTTTGTTCAACCAGGTTAATACCTATAATAGGTTTCAATTGGGCAAAGGGCCAACGTTTTTGAAGAGGAGCACAAATAAGTAATTATTTTGTCCAATATCTTCTCTTCCATGATGATGAAGTGTGTCAGTGATCATGGAGTAGTAACCTTTGATTGTGCTTGGTCTGACTTTCTTGCTGAAGAACCAGAGGAGGAAGATATATATTGCAGTATAGATACTGTAGTGGTAAAATGTATTTTGTGTGAAGAGTTTCCATCTGACTTCATATGCTTTCAGGGCGGACAGCCTTCTTGCTTGAGTTATTCTCTCCATGATGGTTGCAAGATCTATTTGTTTCTGAGGGTCTGTTTGATATGATCCAGACCTGCAGGTA